>PISX010005007.1:0-113264 GCA_004024625.1 Mellivora capensis | reverse complement strand
GAATTAACTGCAAGACTAAAGAATCATGGGGAGAAAGCCATGAATTCCGCGCATTGCTTTCTCCTCCTCAGGAGTTCCGCTGCTCTCCTTGTTAAGTGAACTTGGTCTTGGCTGGATTTCTTTTGATCTTCTGGGGGAGGGGCCTGTTGTAGTGATTCTCAAGTGTCTTTGCCTGAGGCAGAGCTGCACCGCCCTTACCAGGGGCCCGGCTGAGTAATCCGCTCGGTTTCGCTTTCGGGAGCTTTTGTTCCCTGAGCGCTTTCCATAGAGTCCGGAGGACGGGAATGAAAATGGCGGCCTCCTACTCTCCGGCCCGGAAGAGCTGAGATTCAGGGCTCCACTCCTCAGAGAAAAGCCCCGGCTACTCCCATATCCCTCGCCTCTGGCCGCGCTCCGAGCTCACCCAGCCTGCGACTGGTTCAAGGTAACCCCGAGCTGAGAGCTCACTCCTCGGCTCTGTCTCTGTGGCCGGCTTCCCGCTCCGATACCTGCTAGCTCTGCGACACTCAGACACCCCCGATCCTTCTGTGACCCTGCGGGGCCTGGGGCCACGCTGACCCCGCGTGGGCTTCCCCCCGGTTTAGCCTCTGGAGCGATGTCCCTCCATGGAGCAGACTTTTAAAAGTCCCGATTTAGTGCTCCGTTGCTCCGCCGCTTGCCGGGAGCCGGCCCCTCCCCCGTGGTCTATCCTCCTGTCGCTTTCGATTCACTTCTCCGCCGGTCCTACCTTTCAGAAAGTGGTCGATTTCCTGTTTCCAGAATTGCTGTTCTTTCTCTCTTCGATCTCCCGTTGGATTTGTAGGTGTTCGCAATGGTTTGATAAGCTATCTAGCTGATCTCCTGCTACCTGATGTCGTCTCAGCTGCTACTTCTCCGCCATCTTGCTCCCCTGACCTCATTTTCTGTTCTTTTAGGGAAAGTGGCACTAGTGACCCAAGGGCCACCCTCTTAAAAAGAGCTTCAAGTGCTGGCCTTTAAGAGCAAAATGCACAGAAGCTAGGAAGATGGGTACACAAAAGTAGTAAAAGGTATTTGAGGGATCGGTGCAAAGCACTGACGCACTGTCAATGTTTGCTACCCATGTGTGTTATTCCTATTTTATAGGTGAGGAAATAGGTTCCAAGAATATCAACCATCACCCAGCAGGCAAATGATAGGACCAGAACTGCTACTATAATTTTTTAAAGTTGATTTACTAAGATGTTAATGGTGATTATCTCAGGTTTAATTAAATTCAGGTGACTCTAATTCCTTCTTTGTTTATGTTACTTAACTTTGAAAAAAAATGAACATTTATTTTTGTATGTACATAAAAACTATTTTCATGAGAGATATAGGAAATGATAAATCAATACACCTAAGAAAGTTCCTTTCAGCTCTGACCTTCTATTAAATCCATTGTAATAAAGTGATTAACATCAAAGACTACAGGCACTTTCATAAGGAGCTCTTGAACAAAGGAAATACAAAACAGCCAGAAAACAATAAGAAGGCATTAATAAGTTCTTACCCATCAACAATTACTCTAAATGTAAATGGATTAAATTCTCCCTTCAAAAGTCATACAGTGGCTGAATGGGTTAAAAACAAGACCCAAGAATATGTTGCCTACAAGAGACTCACTTCAACTATAAGGCACACATAGGCTCAAAGTGAAGGGATGGAAAAAGGTAGTCCATGAAAATGGAAATCAAAAGAGAGCAGGGATGGCTGTCCTTACAGCAGATAAAATAGACTTCAAGCAAAAAAAACAAAAACAAAAACAAAAACTACAACAACAGACAAAGAAGGTCACTATATGGTGATAAAAGGGTCAATTCATGAAGAGTATGTAACAATTATAAATATATATGCACTCAATCTCAGAGCATGCAAATATATTAAGCAAATACTAACCGATCTGAAGGGAGAAATAGACAATGCAACAGTAGTGGAGGATTTCAATAGTCACTTTCAACAGTAGATGGATTACCCAGATAGAAAGCCAATAAGGAAATGCTGGATATATACTATACTCTAAACCAAATAGACCTAAAAGACATACACAGGACAGTTGATTCAACAGCACCACTATATTCTTCTCAAGTTTATGTGGAATATTCTCCAGGATCAATCATATCACAGCTCACAAAACAAGCCTTAGAAAATTTAAGAAGACTGAAATCATACTGAGTATCTTTTCCAATCACAATGCTAAGAAACCAAAAATCAATAACAGGAGGAAAACTGGGAAGCCCACAAATATGCAGAAATTCGACACACTCCTGAACAATGGGTCAAAGAAGAAATCAAAAGAAAAAATATTTTGAAACAAAAAAAAAAATAGAAACATCGTATACCAAAATTTATGGGATGTTACAAAAACCCTTCTAAGAGAGAGTTCCTAGCAATAAATACCTACATTAAGAAAAAAGAAAGATCTCAAACAACTTAACTTTTTACCTCAAGGAACTAGAGAAAGAACTCTTTTTCTAGAACAAACTAAGCCCAAATGTAGTAGAATGAAGGAAATAAAGACTATAGCAGAAATAAGTGAAACAGGGGCGCCTGGGTGGCTCAGTGGGTTACGCCTCTGCCTTTGGCTCAAGTCATGATCTCAGGGTCCTGGGACCAAGCCCCATATTGAGCTTTCTGCTCAGCAGGGAGCCTGCTTCCCCCTCTCTCTCTGCCTGCCTCTCTGCCTACTTGTGATCTCAATCTCTCTGTTAAATAAATAAATAAAATTATAAAAAAAGAAATAAGTGAAACAGAGACTAGAAAAAAATTAAAAAGATCAATGCAACTAAAAGCTCCTTTTTATCTTTTATTTTTATTTATTTTTTAAGGATTTTATTAATTTACTTGATAGAGAGCACAAGTAGGCAAAGTGGCAGACAGAGGGCAGGCAGAGGGAAAGGAGAAGCAGGCTCCTCCGCTGAGCAGAAAGCTCAATGTGGGACTCGATCCCAGGACCCTGGGATCATGAACTGAGCTGACAGCAGACGCTTAACTGATTGAGCCACCCAGGTGCCCCTAAAAGCTCTTTTTAAAAAATATATAAATAAAATTGACAAACCTTAGTGAGAAGTGAGACTAAATAACAAAAGAGAGAGAACTTAAAAAACTAAAATCAGAAATAAAAGTGGAGACATTACACAGAAAAATAAAGGATCATAGGAGATTACTAGGAACAGTTATACAGCAATAGGATAAACTTGAAGAAATGGATAATTTCTAGAAACAAAATCCCAAGACAAAATCATGAAGAAATAGAAAATCTGACCAGACCAATAACAAGTAACAAGATTCAATCTATAATTGAAAATCTCCCCAACAGGGGTGCCTGGGTGGCCCAGAGGGTTAAGCCTCTGCCTTCGGCTCAGGTCATGATCTCTGGGTCCTGGGATCGAGCCCCACGTCGGGCTCTCTGCTCAGCAGGGAGCCTGCTTCCCCCTATCTCTGCCTGCTTCTCTGCTTACTTGTGATCTCTCTCTGTCAAATGAATAAATAAAATCTTTAAAAAAGAAAGAAAGAAAGAAAGAAAGAAAGAAAGAAAGAAAGAAAGAAAGAAAGAAAATCTCCCCAAAAAAACAAACACCAGATGGTTTCCCAGGAAATTTTACCAAACTATTAAAGAAAAGCTAAAGCCAATCCTTCTAAACACTTCTAAAAAACTGAAGCAGTGAAGGGTGTCTGGGTGGCTGAATCTGTTGAGCGTTCGGCTCTTGATTTTGGCTTAGATCATGATCTCATGGTCTGGAATCGAGCCCCATGTCTGGCTTCATGCTCAGTAGGGAATCTACTTAAGGATTTCTCTTCTTCTCCCTCTGCCCCTCCCTCAGCTTGTATTCTCTCTCTCTCTCAAATAAATGAATCTTTTAAAAAATGGAAGAGGAGAGAACACTCCCAAACTCATTTCACAAAGCTAGCATTACCCTGATACCAAAGCCAGATAACCACCACAAAAAATTACAAGCTAATATCCCTGATAAATATAGGTGCAAAAAAATCTCAGTAAAGTGTTAGGAAAATGAGTTCAATAGCACAATAAAAGGATCACATGACATGCACAAGTGGAATTGATCCCTGGGGTGCAAGGTTGACTCAGCATATACAAATCAGTAGATGTTATACACCATATTAATAGAATGAAAGATAATAATTATCTGATCATCTCAATAGAGGCAGAAAAGCATTTGACAAAACAGATCACCCTTTCATGATAGAAACTCTCAACAACTTGGGTTTAGAAGGACCATAACAACATATTAAAGGCCATATATGACAATCCCACAGCTAGTTTCATACTCAATGTTTGAAAACTTTTCCTCTAAGATCAAGAACAAGACAAGTGGGGGCACCTGGGTGGCTCAGTCATTAAGCGTCTGCCTTCAGCTCAGGGGATAGGGCTCCCTGCTCAGCAGGAAACCTGCTTCTCCCTCTCCCATTCCCCCTGCTTGTGTTCCCTCTCTCACTGTCTCTCTCTCTGTGTCAAATAAATAAATAAAATCTTAAAAAAAAGAACAAGAAAAGTGGTCCACTCTCATATTCCTAGTCAACATCATACTGGAAGTCCCAGCCAGAGCAATCAGGCAAGAAAAAGGAATAAAGTGTCCAAATCAGAATGGAAAAAGTAAAATTGTCACTGTTCGCAGATGATATGATCTTACACAGAGAATTCCTAAAGACTCCAAAAACTATTCAAACTGATCAACAAATTCAGTAAAGTTGCAAAATATGAACTCAACATACAAAAAAAGTTGCATTTCGATACACTAACAATAAAATATCTAAAAAAATAATGAGGAAAACAGTCACGTTCACAATAGCATCTAAAACAATAAAATACTTAAGAATAAATTTAACTAAGGTGGTGAATGCTCTGTAAACTTTAAACTATAAGACATTGAACAAAGAAATTGAAGAGGACACAAATTAATGGAAACACACTACATGTTCATGGATTAGAAGAATTAGTGTTGTTAAAATATCCATGCTACCCAAAGCCATCTATAGATTCCACGCAATCCCTATCAAAATTCCAGTGGCATTTTTCCCAGAAAGAAAAAAAATCTTAAAATTTATATGGAACTACAAATGACCCTGAATAACACAAAGCAAGAGGCATCCCCCTTCTTGACTTTAATTATACTACAAAGTTACAGTTATCAAAGCAGTGTGATACTGGCATAAAAACAGATGCATAAACTACTAAAACAGAATCAAAAGACCAGAAATAATCCCTAGCCTGTACAGTCAACTAATATTTGACAAGGAAGTTAAGAATACTCAATAAGGAAAGAATACCTTCATTGGTGGTGTTGGGAAAATTGGATAATCGCATGCACAAGAATGAAATTGACCTTTATCTTACACCACTTATAAAAATTAACTTCAAATGGATTCAGGAATAAGGGGCACCCGGGTGCTTCGGTAGGTTGAGCACCTGACTCTTGATTTCTGCTCAGGTCATGATCCTGGGGTCCTGGGATCCAGCCTCACGTTGGGCTCCATGCTCAGCAGGGAGTCTGTTTGGGATTCTCTCTCACCCTCTACCTCTGCCCCGATCCCAAATTGTGCTCCCCCTCTCTCTCTAAGATAAATAAATTTTTAAAAAAATGGACTTAAAGATAAGACTGAAGCCATAAAACTTCTAGGAGAAAACATAGGGAAAAAGCTACTTGACACAGATCTTAGTAATGATTTTTTGCATTTGACACCAGAAGCACAAAAACAAAACAAAAATAAATAAGTGAAACTACATCAAACTAAAAAGTTTATGCTGAGTAAAAGAAACAATTAACAAAACAAGCAGACAACTGATAGAATGGAAGGAAATATTTACAAATCATATATCTGGTAAGGAGTTAATATACAAACTGTATAAGGAATTCATAAAACTCAATAGTAAAACCCCTCCTACACACACACACACACACACACACACCCCAATTCAATTAAAAACTGGGCAAAGGAAATGAATAGGAATATTTCCAAATAAGATTTATGAATCGTCAACAGGTACATAAAAATATGCTTACTATCACTAGTCATCAGGGAAATGCACATCAAAACCTCAGTGAGATATTATGTCAGACCTATTAGAATGGCTATTATCGAAAAGACAAGATAGAACAAGTGTCGGCGGAAATGTGGGAAAAAAGGGAATCCTGGTGCACTACTTGTGGAAATGAAAATTAGTACAGGCACTATAGAAAACAGTATGGTGGTTCCTCAAAAAATGAAAAGTAGACTTACCATATGTTCTAGCAATTCCATTTCCGGGTATATATCAAAGGAAATGAAATAAAAATCTCAAAGAGACTTTGCAACCCCCATATTCACTGCGGCATTATTCAGAATAGCTAAGTTCTGGCTGTACCCTTCTACAGACGGATAGGTAAGTAAGATGTGTTTGTGTATATATGTGTGTGTGTGTGTGTGTGTGTGTGTGTGTGTGTGTATATATATATATATATATATATATATATATATATATGGGAATGTTATTCAGCCATGGGAAAGAAGGAAATCCTCCCATTTGAGACAACTTGGATGGACATTGAGGACATTATGCTAAGTGAAATAAGCCAGACAGAGTATGACTAATATTGTATAATATTGCTTATGTATATAATCTAAAAGAGCCAAATTCACAGAAACAGAAAAAATGGTGGTAGGTGCAAGGGGCTGAGAGGCACGTGGAGTGGAGAGATGTTGGTCAAAGGGTACAAACTTTCAATTAGAAAATGAACAAGTTCTGGAAATCCAATGTACATGGTGATTATAGCTAACAGTACTGTATTGTATACTTGAAAGTTACTAAGGCAGTGGATCTTAAATGTCCTCATTACAAAAAAGAAATGGTTATTCAGTGAGGTAATGGTGTTAACTAGCGCTGCTAAGGTAATCATTTTGCAATATGTAAGTGTATCAAGTCATCACGTTGTACTCCTTAAATTTACACAATGGTAGATGTCAATTATATCTCAGTAAACCTGGGGAAAAATAAGGGACTCCTGAAAAAGAATAACTTAGCCCCAGAGAAATAAGGCACTGATGATGAAATGATGGGAACTGGGGCCATAATTTTGCTCAGAATTCTTTCTTTTAAGGATTTTACTTATTTATTTGACAGAGATCACAAGTAGGCAGAGAGGCAGGCAGAGAGAGAGAGGGAAGCAGACTCCCCGCGGAGCAGAGAGCCCGATGCGGGGCTCGATCCCAGGATCCTGGGATCATGACCTGAGCCGAAGGCAGAGGCTTTAACCCACGGAGCCACCCAGGTGCCCCTTTGGTCAGAATTCTTAACTTCTGTCCCTTAAGTCATGCCACAGATCATTGTTTGGGTCTTAGGAGAAAACAGTTGTATGGTGCTTTTTATTTTTGGTTTTAGTTCATTCTCTTTATTTCAACAAGATAATGGTAAAAGCTATATCGTATAGTCTTTGATTTCCATCCTAGCTCACAAGCCCTGGAGTCCATTCCCCAGTCTTCCTTCCCTCTTATTCTGGCCCCTTGCCCAGCTCTCCCTCTCCACCTCCCTATGTGTGGGGGGAACTAAGTGAAGACAGACCGGCTAGGCTAATTTTTCCAAGGGTGAGCTCAACTTTGGATTTTAACTTTAAAGTAGAATCTGAAAATTTCCTTTAGGACAGTTTCCTGTTTTGGATCACAGTCTATTAATAATGTGTCGCCAGCAATAACTGAAGGAATCAAGTCTAGGTGGAAAAAGAGAGGAAAAGAGAGAACTCCTTCTTCATTTACCATTTGAAACTTCAGCAAAGACTGATTTATTCATATTTATTTCCTTAATATTCACCAGCTTGGCAAACATTTGTTGAGTGCCAACTGTGTACCAGGCACTTTCTCACAACCCTATGGATTAGAACTGTCACCTTATTTTATAGGTTAGAAAACTGAGGTACAGGGAGCTGAAGTGACCTGCCTCGGGTCACATGGTAAGACTTAAAATAGATTCTTTGGTCACCAAAGCTACTGCTTTTTCCACCAGCCTTGCAGCTGCCTCCCCACTTGGGGCTGTTGTGGAGACGGCGCTGTGAGCTGTCGAAATACTAGCAAAGGTATATACTCTTGTCCATCAGATGATGGCATTTCATTGGTCTAATTTTACCAGCCTATTTATTTAGTGACATAGAATAAGTTCAATATAGATAAAGGCTGGTGTTTGGGGGCATCTTGCCCAATCAGGTTGAAATGCACTTTTTTAAATGTCTCCTTCAAAAACTAGTGTTTTACCTAATGTGGGAACCCTGGGAGCATTCCCACTGAAGTCAGGAGAAAGAAAAGAATGTTCACTATTGCCACTATGATTTCACATTTCACTGGAGCTATTCGCCAATCCAATTATAGAAAAGAAAGAAATTAATGTTGTAAGAATTGGAGAGGAAGAGATAAAGCATTTTTGTTCACATATAATATAATTGTCTGATATCTATTTTTAAAAGATTTTATTTATTTGCCAGAGAGAGAAAGAGAGAGAGTAGAGGCAGGGGGAGGAGCAGGCAGAGGGAGAGGGAGAAGCAGACTCCTCACTGAACCGTTTAAAAGTTTAAAATTCAGAATTGTATTGTATTATTGTATTGTATTGTATATATTGTATATATATTGTATTGTATTGTATATAAAATTGAATTGTATTGTATTATTAAAAAAAAGCTTTTACTTATTTATTGGACAAAGAGAGCATAAGCAGGGGGAACAGCAGAGGGAGAGGGAGAAGCAGGGTCCCCGCTGAGCAGGGAGCCCAGTGTGAGGCTTGATCCCAGGGATCATGACCTGAGTTGAAGGCAGCTGCTTAACCAACTGAGCCACTCAGGCGCCCCTAATTGTCTGATATCTGAAAACTCAAGAATCAAATGAAAAATGACTACAAAAATTCATCAAAAATGAATGACGTATTTTGTGGTGACTAATATAACACAATTTAAAAAAACAAAAAATGTTCAATATGTTAACAAGATATAAAATTAATATATAAAAATACCCTTCATATGCACCAACAACTTCCAGTTAGAAGATGGAACAGAAGAGAAGATCCCCATTTTAAAAAGCAACCACAGGGTATAAATACTTAGGAGTGAATGTATAAGAAATGCACAAAACCTATGTGAGGAATGCTTTTGAACACTTTGACGTTCATTAGTTAAACCCATTAATCAATCCTGGTCTCACTAAAAACGACCAGACATATGCCCCTTGATGTGATGAAATACAAAGTACACAGTATCAACTATGAAGTCTCCTTACCAGAAAAGTTTGGATGGGAATCTCCTCAAGCACTTATAGCTACCTTCCATTTATAAGGAATATGAGTAGGATAACAAGTAAAATGACAACACAGTGAAGCAAGCAGACAGATCCAGAACGAGGAATATTCCATAGGGCAATTGGCCAAGTTTCTTTAATCAAAGGTATTGAATGAGAGCAAGGGTACTGCTATAGATTAAAAGAAAATTAATAGATGTGACAATTAAATGCAACATATGGAACTTGTTTAGATCCTGATTCAAACCAACCAATTTTTTTAAAAAAAAATTGAAACAGTTGGGGAAATTTGAATATGGCCTGGGTACAATATGACAACAAGAAAATTTTCTTAGTTGTGATCATGGTCTTGGGGTTATATGAGAAAATGCCCCTATTTTTAAGAAATGAATAGTAAGCATATGAAAGGGGTGAAATGACGTGATGTCTGGCATTTGCTTTAAAATAATTCTTAGGAGAGAAGCCTGGTTGGCTCAGTGGGTAGAGCATGTGACTCTTGGTCTCAAGGTTGTGAGTTCAAGCCCTAGGCTGGGTATAGAGATTACTTAAAAATAAAATCTTTAAAAAAAAGATTAACAATAATAATAATTCCTGGGAGGTAGACAGAGAGAAAGAAATGGCAAAATCTTGATACTATTTATATTAGTTTTCTAGGGCAGGGATAAAAAAAATACCACAACCTGGGTGGCATAAACAACAGAAATTTATTTCTTACACTTCTGGGGGTTAGAAATCCAAGAGCAAGGTGTCAACAAGTTTGGTTTCTTCTGAGGCCTCTCTTTTTGGCTTGAAGATGGCTCTCCTCTCACTACATCCTTGCATAGGCTTTCTTCTATGAACACACATCTCTGATACATGTGGGTACAAATTTCCTTTTCTTAGAAGGACACCAGTATGATTGGTTTAGGATCCACCCTAAAGACCCCGCTCTAACTTCACTATCCCTTTAAAGGCCCTATCTTCAAATACAGTAGCATTCTGAGGAACCAGGGGTTAAAGCTTCAATGTATGAATTATGGAAGAATACAATTCATCTCATAACACTATTTAATCTGGACGATGAGTGTATGGGAGTTTACTGTACTAAATTCTTTGGTTTTGTGTATATTTGAAAAATATTTATTTACAACATTCCAGAAGAGAAGAACATTAAAGTACAACTGAGCAAATTGACATACACGCCCCATGAATGAGAAGACCTGCCGTCTGAGATATACCAACTTTCCACAAGTAAATTTATCATTTTAACAAATTTCTAACAAGCTTGTATAGAAAAAATGAGTAAACAAGAAAAGCCAGGAAAACTCTGTAGATGAAGATCAATGTGGTGTGGAACAGCCTTGCTAGATATCAAAACATACTCCAGAAGGGCACTTGGCTGGCTCAGTTGGTAGAATGCGTGACTCTTGGTCTTAGGGTCCAGAGTTTGAGCCACAAGTTCGTATAGAGATTACCCAAAAATCAATTAATTAATTTAAAAAATTAAAAAAATAAAATAAAAAACAAACACACTCTAGAGCCTCAAAAATTAGAACAACGTGAAAAACATTAAAAGAGTGTGGAATTGGTGCATGAGTAGAAGAGAATAAACATCTCTAAACAGACCCAAATGCATATGGAAATTTAGTGTATGATAAAGGCATGGGGCACCTGGGTGGTGCAGTCAGTTAAGCATCTGACTCTTTTTATTTTTTTTTAATTTATTTATTTGTCAGAGAGAGAGGGAGAGAGAGAGCGAGCACAGGCAGACAGAGTGGCAGGCAGAGGCAGAGGGAGAAGCAGGCTCCCTGCCGAGCAAGGAGCCCGATGTGGGACTCGATCCCAGGAGCAAGGAGCCCGATGTGGGACTCGATCCCAGGACGCCGGGATCATGACCTGAGCCGAAGGCAGCCGCCTAACCAACTGAGCCACCCAGGCGCCCCAAGCATCTGACTCTTGATTTCGGCTCAGGTCCTGATCTTAGGGGCTGGAGGTTGAGCCCTATATTGGGTTCTGCACTCAGCGCAGAGTCTGCTCCAAATTGTCTCTCCCTCTCCCTCTGCCCCTACCCCTGTGCTCTCTCTCTCTCTCTCAAATAAGTAAATAAATCTCTAAAAAATGTATGATAAAGGTAGCTTTTCAAATCAAAGGGTTGGAAACAAACGTTCCAATCAATGACATCAGGACAATTAGGCATCCTTTTGGAAAAAAGGTGAAAGTTGATCCATAAGTCACATCATATATCAAGGTAAAACAAAACCATAAAAGTACTAAAAGAAAACCTTGGAGTGAAGAAGACCTTTCTAACTATGACTCGAAATCTAGAGGCCATTTAGAAAATGATAGACAAATTTCACAACTCAAAAATCAAAAACTTGCCATGGCAAACAACACACCTACACCATAAGCAAAGTTGAAAGACAAAGGACAAATAGGGGACAATATTGGTAACTCACATCATGGGCAAAGGGCTAGTGTTAAAATAGTTCCTAGAGATTGAAGAGAAAAGGACGATAGCCAATATTTTAAAGAGGGGCTATGGAACTGTGTGAACAGAGAGTTCACACAAAAAGAAATCTAAACAGCCCTTAAGCACCTGAAAAATGCTCAACTTCTCGCATAAAATAAAAAATTAAAATTCACTGAGAGGGGCTCCTGGGTAGCTCAGTCAGTTGAGTGTCCAACTCATGATCTCAGCTTAGGTCTCGATCACAGGGTCATGAGTTCAAGCCCCATGTTGGGCTCTACCCTGGGCATGTATACTATTTAGAAAAAAACAAAAAACAAAAAAGAACTGGACTGAGATTCTTTTTCTCACTTACCAACTTGGCAAAAACCCCAAAGTTTGACACCACACGCTGTCGGTGAGCCTGGAGAAAAGAAGCCCTGTCATACGCTGTTGGTGGGACTGTGCCCTGCTACAACCCTTGTGCTAGTTTGGTAGGTCTCCCATCAGAGATGAGGTAGGTGGCTTACAACAACAGGAATTTATTTTCTCACCATTCCTGGAGGCTTGAAGCCTGAGATTGAGGGGCCAGCAGGGTTGGTTCCTTCTGAGGCCAATCTCCTTGGCTTGTAGGTGGCCATCTTCTCTTCCCCATGTCTTACATGGTCTTCCCCTTGTACGTGTCTGTGTCTTCATCTTCTCTACTTAGAAGGACACCAGTCAGATTGGATTAGGGTCCAACCTAATGGCCTTATTTCAGTTCCATTATTTCTTTATAGGCCCCACCTCCAAATACAGCCACACTCCGAGAAACTGGGGGTTAGGACTTCAACACGTGAATTTAGGGGGATGCAATTCAACCCATAACAAGTTTATGGAGGAAAACTTTGAAATTGCTATCAAAATTACCAACATGTAACTCTTGGTCAGCCGTCTTACTTCCGGTAAGTTATCCGACCGCTATAGCTGCACGCATATAAGATGATTACGGGTGAGGATATTCGTTTCAACCTTGTTTATAATAGCCAAAGGTTGAAAACAACCCACAGCCACCAATGAAGAACCATTTGAATAAACTATGTTTTACCTCCACGGTGCAAAATCACAGAGCTGTCAATAGAAATGAGGAAGGTCTCTCCATGCACAGCTAAAGCGACATACGAAGAAAAGGAAGGCACGAAGCAGTGTAATAGCATGCTACCTACATAGGGGAAATATGTTTGGATGTGCTTGTACAGTATTTGCTTAAAGAAACACTGAAGGCTAAATAACTAACAGCAACAGAACCCTAATAAAATTGGTTACTGATAGGGGTGCATGGGGAGCCCCCAGAACACGGGGGGCAGAGGGGAAAACGAAGCTTTTCGGTATATTCCCTTTCACATAGTTTTTGTTTCTAGATCATGTAAATTCAAAACAATTAAAATCATTCTACATAAAGCTTCCTAGTTTGGCTATGAGCTTTCTAGTACCCTATGAGACTAAGGTGAGCACCTAATCCCTTGACTTTGGAGAAGAGCTGTTCTCAGTTTATTCAAGCTTCACCTCAGGATTTCAGACTGTGCTCTTGTGAAATAAAGAAAATCCCCAGGGGTTGCGAATGCCTTCTCTCTTTTTCTTTTCCTTTGAAGAAAGGAACTAGTTTCAGAGGGCTAGAGAGAGTCCAGTTGGATTTGACGTTGACCAAATAGACGAGGTTGCCCAGATGCTATCGATCACCAGCGCGGCGCAGCACAAACACCCTGCTGGGATGGGGGGGGCTGGGTGGGGGTGGGGGCCCCCAAGCGCACAGCATCCAGCTGGAGAAAGCCCCTCTTCCTGTCACAGCTCCCACAGCACTCCAAGCCTGCTTGCAGCCCAACGGCCTCGCTGAGAATGCTCCATTTAAAAGTACAGTTTTTGGATGATTCCCAGAAGATTTTTGTGGTTGATGTAAGTGGAAATCACATTGCTATTATTCCTTTATTATTCATTCAATAGTGGTCATTTGTGGACAGCCCATTAGCCGGCGATGTTATGTCTTCTTTAGGAGCAAATGAAGGAGGACTGTGGTTTTTAGCTTTGGAAAAAGAAATCTGTGCTTAATATCACAGTGTAGCTTGTGTTTTCCCATTAACCTTTCTTCTAGGACAGGTTCTCTTTCCTCAAGGGACAACAACAGCGAGTTTGGAAGGGATGCTAAATATTTGTAAACAGACAAAGCAGCAATAACTTATTCGTCTTACCCTGAACGGTATTAGTGCTCACTGAAATAATTTGTGAGTCTCACCCCAGGAACATTTGTGGGGAGAAAAGTATGGTTGTGAGGGAGAGGAGAAGGGGAAGGCTACCCTCCTTTTCTGAAGGAAAACCTGGGGGGTTCGGCAGGGGTGTAGAATTATGCAGTCGTAACGAGAACTTCAGGAAGTAATGACAAGTATGAAGAGAAAAATAGGATAAGAGACTATTTAGTTTGATTTAGCACTTAGAGTTCAGGGTTCTTAATATAATTCCTAGCTACGAGATGATTGCGTACAATTATACCCCATCTCTTCAAGGAAGAACAAATGTATTAAGCACATCATTTGGGGCTCGTCTTCCAGAATCTTAATATACGTACATTTTGATGTAAGGATTTATGTAGGAGCATTTTGAAATGTTCTGTGATTTTATTGGAACAAAAGATGCTATTTTGCTCTCATATTTATATTAGCTACTAACAAGGAACAAGCAGTTCATGTTCTTTGAAATTCGTACAAAATGCCGCTTGTTTTCTTTTATACACAAACTAACAACGGCTGTTGGGTGTGTGGGTAACCCATTTTTCAAATGAGTATTTCATTTTTATTTGAATCATGTGCTTCGTGGGTGATGACTTCATGGCCGTCTCTTCCTTTCACTTCTATTTACAAAAGGCATTTCTAGGTCCACGGACCTGAATATTTGTTATTGTAGCAAATAGCTTCCATTAGAGGGATAAGGCATTTCCTAGTCTTTCTTGGAACTCTATTTAAAGGGTGGAAAATATCTTTTGAGTAGTTTATCCATTTGCAGGCTGGTGGTGTAGGCTCGCCGTGCTCCCGGACCTGAATGAGTGAGCTGGGAATTCAAAAGACATTGCTTTAGGCTAAGTTTTTAATAGAGATTTCAAGCGACTCAAAGAGAAATCTTTGACCAAAAATGACAGAAGAGCTTTCTGAATGTGTAGCTTAAATTCAGATCCAGTTAAATGGGGGGGGGGGCGGGGGACAGAGTACCAGAGCTTTATAAAATTCACCTTCTGGGGAACCAGTACCAGCAACTGGAAGCCAGCCTGATTTTGCTTCGAGTCGGTCTGTCCCTTTCCAGCTGCGGCACATTGTGTTCCTTGGGAAGATAATGGGCGAGATTTGATACCCAGCAATTCGGGTGTCACAGCATCTGATCCCTTCTGCCCCAGGAAGGCTCCTCTGTAAGTAGCAATCGTGGTGTCACCCAGAGTGGCAAGAACACTGACGGCAATCCCACGGGCAGCTTCGTCCTGAGGGGCGTGGAACCTTAACTTAGCATCCATTCGTCCAACACTGTCTTTTCTCCTTAACGACGGGAGACTGATGAGGAGGGGGCGGTCATGATGACGAAGGTGATGGTGATGATGACAGCAACAGCATTGAGTCACGAGTGGCTAACACTTTAAAATAGATAAAGCAATCTCACATCCACTGCTTCCTTTGACCCTGCATTTCACCCTGTGAGGGAGGGTAGGGGAAAAGTTAATCTTTGCCCATTTTGCAAATTAACAGGTAAAGACTCGGGGGCTGAAGTGACTCATGCTAGATCATGCCGCAGATAAATGCAGAGTGGGGACTTCCAATGCAGAAGTCTTCTCCACTAGTTCATATACAGTTGTCTCCGGAAGACTCATCTGTCAGTAGCCTTCTAGTCCTGTATTACTGCTCATGAACATTATTTATTTTCTGTTGCCCTCAAAGGTCATACATACAGTGAGCCTTTTATGACAATTGTAAACCAATGAGTAGATCCTTCCTTTCTTGCCCATATTTGAGGAGTTATGAGAGAGAGTGGCTTCTAGAGGCCAGGAAGACCCTGGTGGGAATTTTTTTCATTGACTCAGAAGCTTAAAAAGGTCCTTCAGGGGCACCTGGTTGGCTGTCAGTGGAGCATGCAACTCCTGATCTCGGGGTTATGAGTTCGAGCCCCACATTAGATGAAGAGATTACTTAAAAATAAAATCTTTTTTAAAAGTCCCTCAATCCTATTACTAATTCCTTAAAATGCACCCCAGCACCATACTTTGGGAGAGCCCCCCAGGTGTCCCCATTAGTACTAATACCTAAAACAGGTGAAGAAATGCTTGGACCCATACTAAAGAGAACCATTAACAGTGACAGAAAGCCACACAGAAGGGCTTGTGGTAGCAAAGTTGAGGTCTCAAGAGGCATGGATCAGTCCCGGGGAGAATTGTTCTTTAAGATAGAATTTAAGAAAAGAATTGGCTGCACGGGGGAAAATAATGGTGTCTCGGGCATTGGTGTTGATTTTACAGAAAGTAGCATGGTAGAAATACAACAAGGACACATGCTCAGGTAGAATAATGTCTCCTGGGTGAAACTGACATCCAGAACCCTCTGTTTTGTACTCCTACGCCCCCGCCCCGCAACATTTGGGATGTTTACAATTGGGATGCCAGTGGCACCATTTACAGTGGGACCGGGGACACTAGGATCCTCCCCTCAGTTACATCTGATGCCAAGTGTCAGAAGAGTCCGATTTAAAGGAATCGGACCCGTGATGCTAATACCTGATGAGCTGATAGGGCAGCCATTTCCTCCAAGGCCCTGTCACTGAGACCTTCCAGTCACCCATTCATTCATTTAGTCTCTGTTCTGGCCCCCGAGACAGCTTGGCTCTTCGAAGTTTCTTTGCATATCTATACTCTGAGGCTCTATGTGTTGATTTTATAGATGAACTCTCTGAAAATATTAATCAAACTTTTCCTTTATGCATTTCCAAGAGTATTTGGGGCGATGCAGGGTAGATACGGGACTTCAGAATTGCTGGCATGTGCCTACTAAACTGTAATCCAATGAGGAAAAATGTGTTTAGTGAAAAGAAACCTCATCTTACTTTTCAAGGTGTCATATTTATTTGATAAAATTGATCATTTTCAAATATCGACACTGATCCTTAAATGACAGAGAAGGACTCTATCTACAGGACGATAATGGGAGTGGACAGGCAGGAGGAGAAATGAAACAAGGTCATTACTTTTTAAAAATAATTTCAGATTTTAGTGTAAATTCAGTTTTGCCTCTTCAACATGAGGACCGGGACTCTTCATGAGAGAAAAAGGGAGGATGAGACCAAAGCTGAGGCCTTCTGAGCTCTCAGAAAAAATAGAGGAGGTCAGGTGTCCAGCTCGAGGCTGAATCATCCCAACACCCACAGGTGCCAGGTCCAGTTCTGTCCTTGGAGGCTGACCTTCCTTTAAGCCTAATGTTTGTTTATCTCTGGGTTAGATGGTGACTTTCAAGGCAATAATCCCATCACCATATCTGACGAATTTCTGTCTGATATCTTACCCCCTCTCCGCTCCCCGAACCTGACACAGTTCTATCTTGGTAGAAGCATGGCGGAGGAGAAGAAAAGCTGTCGTTGGTGAATTTCCAAAAGCACACTTTGTTTCAATGGTTTCTAGAACCCAAAGTCCAAAGAAGAGGTTTGAAACCTCTCAGATTTTACATTTTACCCGACTGCTAAGTGACAGCATTGACCACTGCAGTGGGTACCTCGTGGCTTACCCAGCGAGAGAAGGTAATGAGCCAGCTTACCTCGATCCCTTGGGAACCCCTCAAAAGTCCACCGGACCTCATTCTCTGGAAGAGGCAGAGGGGAGGCAGTGCCAGGACTGAGCACTATTCAAGCTAAATAAGAAAGCAAAGAACTGTCCAGGAATTTTTCTTTTTTTTTGGTAGTGGTATTTACCTTTGGTTGCTTGTCCAGGAGGTGGTTTTTCAATTAATAATGATGAGGAATCTTTTGTACCTCTGTCAACAGTTATATGTTATATGTCAATAGATATGCCGCCCCTTCCTAAGGCAAAGCTTTGCAAACTCCCAATGAGATGGAATTGTGCCAGTGTAAGTAGAAGGTGCCTGGATTTAGGGCTACAAGAACTGCATGGTTTTAGTGTGTAATCTTGGTCCAGTCACTTAACCCTTTAACTCCCTGAGCTGTTGTGAGAAGTCATAGAAATTATATAATGTGCATTTGGAATCTCATAAAACAGGGTAAATTAGACTCTGCCCCTTACAAGCTTTATGGCCTTGGGCAAGTCACTTGGCCTATCCGAAACTGAGTTCTGTCAACTCTGAAAACTTTGACTGGGGCGCCCGTGTGGCTCAGTCGGTTAAGCAGCGGCCTTCGGCTCAGGTCATGACCTGCGGATCCTGGGATCAAGACCCATATTGGGCTGCCTGCTCCGCGTGGAGCCTGCTTCTCCCTCTCCCTCTGCCCCTCCCCCGATCGTGCTCTCTCTCTACATGCTGGAGGTGCCAGGGAGAGTCCGGATGATAGCTTCAAGTTCAGTGGTGCCAATGTTAGTCAGCCTCTGTGCTAACCCGTACTGTCCACTATCACAGTATTCCAGCCTGATAGGGAATGGTGGAGACAGGAAGGAGGGATACAGAGATGCTAATGAGGTAGAATTTCTAGAAGCAATTGATGCTGGTCTGGATACAGGAGATGAGTGAGAAGGCTTCCAGATGACCTTCAAATTCCTGCCTCAGGTGACCGGTTGGATGGGAGCCCCCATTCACCGAGATGGAGAACAGAATGAAAGGAGCATGTTTAGGGTGGGCAATAATGAGTTCTGTTTGGATTTATCGATGGAGTTATGGAAAGAAAGAGTTCTGGTCTCAGCCCTGACAGCCTTACAGCCTTAAGCAGAGGAACCTCATGATCTCGGGGTGAGTCTCCTTAGCTCTCTGAGCCTGTGCCCTTATCACTAAAATCGGGATAATCATAGCACCTACCTCATGAAGTCTCTGTGAATATAAATGAAATGACCAGATTCGTGACCCAAAGTACAGAGTCAAAGCATGTTAACTCTGGCCCCCCCCTTGCTAACAGACCTCTCCCCTTCTACACTTGGCAAATCGACAGCGATCAGCCCTGATTTTACAGCCCACCTCCACACAAATAGCTCTTTCCCCAGGTCTGCCTTCCTCTGGGACTTCCTGGGATTAATTTATCCTGCCTTTCTAGCAGTTTGCCCTTTGCTTAGTCAGCAGCCCCTGGTGGGGGAGGGGATTTGCTCTTCCCCCTGGAACCATTAATCCTGGGAGGGTCCATAAGAACTGTCTAGAGTTACCTAAAATAATGTTAGGCTTCCTTTAAGGAAGCAGATGGAAATGGCCAAACCCTTTGTGTTTACCTACTTTTTAAATAAGTCTGTGGTAACTACTCATAGTAATGCTAAGGTAGTTAATCATGATAACAGTACCCCTGGCTAATAACCACAGATCTGAACTATCCACAGCCTACGTTGTACGTATGTTTTGCTTGGACTATTGCGTGTAATTTTTACACAAATCGAAGAAGTAGCACTGTCTAGGATAGTTACATATCTCTTTGTTGTAGTGGGTTTTCTCATCTGTAAAATAAGGATAACATTAGTAGCCACTCCATAGGATTGCTCCAAAGGTTGGATGAATTAATACACATGAAACACTTAGAACAACACCAGTAAGTGCTATAAAAGTGTTTGCCACACCAATGCCTTATGGAATCTGGCTCCAAATTTAGATGGTGAACCCATGTACTGATATTTACGTCCAAGCGGGAGGAAGGTCTGGAATGAGGATGAGACCTGGACTATTATTATAAAAATCATAAAAATCTCGAATTTACAAGCATGTAAAGTGAGGTACAGAGAGGTCAGCTTAGCCAAGGTCACCGTGCTATTTAAGTTCATGGGTGAGCCAGGGTTCAAGCCCCAGTCTGTGTAGCTTGAAAACCTTGGCTGGTCATTCTTTAGGTGGTAGGTTTATGGCTCAAGTGGGGTCACTCTAGGTGTGGTTTAGGGCTCAAGTCGGGGGGGGCGATGTAGGTGTGGTTTACAGCTCAAGTGGGGTCGCTGTAGGTGTCGTGAAGCTTCCTGGTTTTTCAGAACCTCGTGATGTACCCTCTAGTCCCGAGCAGCCGGGCCCAGGCTAGGCGCTCCATCAGTGCCCATCTCAACTCATACCACCCCATGCCCGTGCAAAGAACTCCGAGGAGCATCCAAACCACGTCAGAAAAACCATCCCGCAATCTTCATAGCATCCCAGCCTAGCCAATGGAGGCCGTTTCTTTGCCAGGGATTTATTTGTCATTACAGGGGGCCCCAGCTGCCTGATGAATGCCTTTGTTTAAACTACTGAGTTTGCTTTGCCCCTCATAGCCTAAGGTTTGTTGATTCGGAAAATAAATTGAACTGAAAAAGAAAGAAAGTGCTTGTGCTTTGTCTGGCCCCAGGCCAGGCTGAGCAGCAGGCCAAAAGGGGTTTAGGTGCTGCCCCGCCCACTCCTTTAGGGGCCCCGGGCCTTCTGCTGTCACCTGGCTGCCAGCCTGCCCTCTAGATGCTCCATCTCAGAGGAGAGGCCTGGACTCAAGCCTCCCACCCCTGCTGCTTGCTGCGGGGTGGGGGGGGGGCCCTCTCTCCCCATCCCTGCATCTGATAGGAGGAGGGAACCTGAACTCCAGAGCGCTGGAGGCACTGGGGGTGGGAACTGGGAACTGTTTCTGGAGCTGGTGGGTGGTGGTTGGGTGCTTGTTCAAGTCTGCACTCGTGGGAATCTCTGCAAAGAGTTTCAGTGAGTTGGGGCTTTGCCACCCCTTCACCTCTCATCTGGGTGCACGGCCCGGCCCACAGTGTGCACCACCCACTCCCCATCCTGGGGAGGACTAGCCTAGGCTTCCCGCCCCGCAGCTAAAGCCCTCCGGGGGCTTCTCTGAGTGCAACGCTAAAGGGCAAGATTCCCCTGAATTCTGTAGGATTTTCTTTTTCTTTCAAATGCCCTTGACCCCGCAGTTGCATCATTGGCCTGTCATGAATCCGAACCTATTATGAGAATAAGAGCTAAGCCCTCACTGGAGCTTTAAGCCAAGGCTGTTGTCAATTGCACCCATAGCAATTCTTCAAAGAGCTCAGTGCCATCTGGGGATCAAAAGGGGACAGCCTGAGGAGCAGAACCACCTGGGAGGTGGCGTTACTGAGCCAGCAATTCCCTAAAAGGACCCAGGGCCGGCCATCCCAGCTGCTGAGAGCGGTGCTGGCCTTCTGGAGATGAAACACTTTTGTCCCAGACTGTCAGAAGTGGAAGAACATTCGGTTAGACCAGTTCTACCGTGGGAGAGATCCGCCCTTAGCCGATCATTTGCACCTGGGGAGGTCCTGGGGGATTGGCCAATAAAGTGTCTAGGCGAGGCAGCTCAGGGAAGATCTGCAAAGCTCAGGAAGAATGGAAGGTGACAGGCGGTCAGGGGGGCACTTCTCCGGGGGCTGTGGAACTCTCTGATGTAGAACTTGTCTGTTCTAAACACAGCTGCTCTGCAAAAGCTGCAATTATTTACCCCCACAGGATCTTATTCCAGCCCCCTTTGCTCTATTCCCTCTCTTCTCCTTTACCCACTTCCTCCTTCTCTTCGGGGTCCAAGGTGTGGGGCCAGAGAGGGGAGGTCTGTCTGGGTGAGCTGACCCCAGGCCCTGGAAGCAGTTAGGCACGGCGCCTCACCACTAATCACAGGGCTTAGCTGTCTTAAACAAAAGGTCCTTTGTCCTCTGAGATTCGTTCTATGATGACGAAATTCACCTTTCAACAGACTTGAACAAAGACAAAGTTTCTCCGGAATTTTACACCAGAACGTTTTAAGTGATTGCAAGAGATCCCTCCCAAAGTTACTGTCAGTTGCCTTTAGTGCTCTGAGATACCATTTCCTGACCTGTGTTCCAGGAATTTCCACTTACATTATGTCATTCAGTTGTGAGTTAATAAGTGTGGTAAATAGGTATGATTACATGACTTCGTTCATTCATCAGTCAGTTGACAAGTTCTTAGGAGCCTTCCCTGCGTCCGTGCACCGTGTTGGCTACTGAGGATGCAGAGAAAAGTAAGAAATAGTGCCTGACCTCAAAGACTTGCGGGAGAGCCAGAGATACCACTCTTGATCCCAGCTCGGGTCTTGATCTCAGGATGGTGAATTCAAGTCCCACGTTGGGCCCAGCGCGGATCCCACTTAAAAAGAAAACAATAAAAGAAACTTCATTTCTATAATAATGGTGCTGTATGAGGTCCATTTCCCTCATAGCAATCAAATTAGGGGACTCCTCTCAAAATGGCTGGGTCACATGTTCCAATCTGCTCACACCCACACCTGCCTCAAAATATCAACCCCATTGCCAGCAGTCCACAGTTACTACTCAACTCTTTCCAATCTAAAAAGTAATCATAAAAGCTAATACACATCACCAGAACATTTATTATGTACTAGGCACTAGTATCAGTATTTTACACATATTAGCTCATTGAAATCCTCAGTGAAATAGGTGCTATTAATATCCCCATTTGAGGGACGCCTGGGTGGCTCAGTTGGTTAAGCGGCTGCCTTCGGCTCAGGTCATGATCCCAGCGTCCTGGGATCGAGTCCCACATCGGGCTCCTTGCTCGGCAGGGAGCCTGCTTCTCCCTCTGCCTCTGCCTGCCACTCTGTCTGCCTGTGCTCGCTCTCTCTCTCTCCCTCTCTCTGACAAATAAATAAATTTAAAAAAAAAAAATTAAAAAAAAAAAAATATCCCCATTTGACAGGGGCGCCTGGGTGGCTCAGTGGGTTGAGCCTCTGCCTTCGGCTCAGGTCATGATCTCAGGGTCCTGGGAAGGAGCCCCCGCATCGGGCTCTCTGCTCAGCAGGGAGCCTGCTTCCTCCTCCTCTCTGCCTGCCTCTCTGCCTACTTGTGATCTCTGTCAAATAGATAAATTAATTTTTAAAAATATCCCCATTTGACAGATGAGCAATCTGGGCAGAGAAGTATAGTGAGTGGTTGAAACAGAATTTGCACAGGACCTCTGGGTTAAGAACTCATTCAGTTGGCCACCGTATCCAGTCTTTACAGCTTGTCTTTCAAGAGTCACTGTGTTGGTGTTATCTTGGTATTATTGATGCCTCAGCGGTTAGGGCTTGTGTGTGTGCTCAGAGTGGTGATGCAGAAAACCAGCTCAGCAGCTTCAGGGGAAACTGACTTGGGGTAAGCAGGACCTGACATAGCTGTCAGGGGCTTTCATGGGACAGATGGACAATGGAAACGGTTCTCACAAATGGACAGGGTTAGAGAGACAAGGTTTAGGGTGTCTGAGAATTGCATGAGGCAATAAGGATAGGTCGTTCTTTGGGGCTCAGTGTTGTGGGGGGTATGCCTCTAAAAGGGCACTGTTAGTTGTCTTAATCTGGTGAAGTCAGGGACTGTCTGTAATACATGGTCAGCACGTGCCTGGAAACATAGTAGATGCTCAATAACTATCCGCTGAAGCAATGAAAGAATGAATTCTCTTCTTGTTCTCAGCTGCCAGGCAGCCAATCCCTGCTCCGATGAGCTCACTGATAAAATGTCAGGTAAGAAAACCTTCTAGGAAGTCAAGTCTTAAGTCAGGGGGGAATGTGGCACAAACCTTTCATACATTACAGTAACAAAATGTCCCTGGACTAAACCTGCACCCAGGTAAAAGCCTGTGGTCACGGGAAACCCTCACTGACTGCCAGAGATGAGAAATGCTATGATTGGGCTTCCCCAAAGTTCAACAAAGGAGAGGTCGTGTCTTCTCCTGATAGCCTGCATAAGCTCTCCAAGTCTGTTTGGAGATGCCACCAACATGCCTGTTTGAGTCCACATTTGTAGGAATGTGGGGTAGAGCCCACTCAGCTGGGACGAGCAGATGTCAAGTTCAACATTCAGAAGGGAGGATTATTTTTGGTTTTGATTTATAAACATCAATGAGTCAGCTTCACCAGATCCTTCTGCACAGATAATCGCACCTAAGAAATAAGGAGCAAGATATGGGAGTGTGGGATTTGGGATTGTGCAACTAATTTTAAGACCCAAAGGTTAATATCTCTTGGGACCCCCGTTTCCCACTGAAGATGGCTAGTGACAATTCCTGCCGCTACTCCCTTCCCAGCTTCCCCCAGTTCTACATTCTGCAAGTGAAACCATGCTTTGTCTTTCTTTCTTGAATGCTAGAACTTTAGAGGTCCAGTAGTTAAAACTGTATATGAATGCAAATTGTTCTGCACTTGGCTGTGCTTGTCCCTGCGTACCGTAAGAGAATCCCAGACAACCGCTTTGAGTTGGGCTGCGCATCCTAACAACAACAGATCTGCCATATTGAAATAGCCTGGAGGAGGGAGGATGGCAGAGGTCTGCAAACCTGGTATCAGCCCCAGACTAAGTCAGACTGAGAAGAATATGTAACCACCAGGCTTTGGGTTGGCAGAGCCCAGGTCGCCGCAAGGCCCACATGTATGAGTCAGCACTCAGGACTTGGATGGCTATACGCAGGGTAGACTAGGAGGAAAGGGGCAGAATGCAGCCCGAAGGCCCAGGAGTCCGGTGATACCGCTAAGCCACAGGCTCAGCAAATCTCACCTGTGCGCACGGTACAAGGTGAAGATCAAGCAAGAGGAGGGCGGAGCCTGGTGGAACCTAGCCAGCTGCCAGGGCAGGAGCCAGCAGCTAACCGCAGCAGCCTAAGTCAAAGACTAGGTGAGTGAGGGTCAGGAACTCAGACAGATGTCTAGGTAGGGAAAGAGGAACAAAAGAACAGGTCCTAAATGTCTTCTTTGAGGGTGGAGCTTGGCAAGACGCCAAGTTGGGTCTGAGTCAGGAGCCCCTTACAGGTTTCTTGCTGCAGGGCAGAGCTGGTCTCTTGGTGTAGTCCACAGGTGTCAAAAAAGCCAGCACACCTGACTAACGTGGGGGTGTTGACAGGGTGTGGGAATGAGACACTTGGTGGCAGGGAAATTAGCCTGAGTGATAGCTCATATGACCTCACGTCTTGCTAATCAGTTAGAAGCCCTTGGAAGTTGATTATTATTTTTCCATTTTCACATACAGCTTTAATACATGATAAGACATACATTCATTATGGAAAGATTAGGAAATTCTGGCAACAAAAAGAAAAAAGTAAAATTCCAATAAAATTCCATCACCCAGATTTTTAACATTTTGGTATACATTTTATACATTGAACTACTATGTTCTTAGGGATCCCCAAACTTCACATGTGCCTCCCCCACTCCATTTAGTTTGGCAGACTTTTCCGAATATATTTTTAAAAGATTCTTTGTTCAGTCAACACAGCTTCTCCACGGTAACCTTAATACGTTGTGTTTCATGGCCTCTTATTAAGTAGATGTTTTAAAAGGCATTATTCTTTAATGGCTTCTTTATAGAGTTTCTGTGAAATTCACAACCTGTCAGAACAGAGTGGCTTCCAACCAGTTCAGAGCCCCGCTGGGCGACATACTGAGCACTCCTTCTAAAGGCAATAAAACTAATTCTAGGAAGGAAGAGACAGAAATGGAGAGACGTTGGAGTTGTAAGCAGCACAGAAACAGGAGTCAACAGTACAGTCAAAAGGTGAGAAAAGATGAGGTTAGGAAAAAAGAGTGACCATGAAAGGGAAGAGTGGATCAAAGGAAGGCGTTTGGGGTGTTTATCTCTTTCTTGTCCTCCATGGACAGCCTGGTGTAATGCAATGGGCTCTGATTTTATTTTTTTTTTAAGATTTTATTTATTTACTTGAGAGAGAAAGAGAGAGCACATGGTCAGTGGGGAGGGATAGAGGGAGAGGGAAGAGCAGACTCCCCGCTGAGCAGGGAGCTGGATGTGGGATTCGATCCCAGGACCTGGAGATCATGACCTGAGCCGAAGGCAGACACTTAACCAACTGGGTCACCCAGGTGCCCCCGACCCCAGTTTTGCTTTTAACCTGCTGAAAGCCCTTGGGCGAGTCTCTTCCTTGCTCCAGATCCAAATCTCCTCACTTAGAAAACGAAGGGGACAGACTACATGACATCTGATGGTCTCTCTTGTGTCCTGAGTGTCCCGTATTGCTAGATACATACAGAATGTTTTATCGAATTCAGATTTAAAGAAAACTCCTGCTAGCATTTGGAATCTGGTTGTGCATCACGCGCACCACACGGGTTTAGTGCTAAAGCATTACATGGAAACAAACAATTATCATTGTTTTAATTACCCGGAGTAGCTAGCAATTTCAACAAGACTTGGGAGCACTGTCTTGAGAATGCTATTATTACCCTGTCACTTTTCAACTGCCTTTCCAATATAGGCATGGTAATAACAGTGTCCCAGGAGTGGGGGCAAGATTGCTATTAGAGTGGTACTCTTGGGGTTTTTTTTTTCTTTTTTTTTTTTTTTCCTTTAGTATGAAGTCTAACTCTGAGCAATGAGACACCATCCAGCAAAGAGTGTGAATCAGTTGCAACCTGTCTAGATCATTGCCAGGCCTTCGTAAGGCCTCAGGCAAATGACACCAACCATTTTCTGGTAGCTTCAAAAAGGTGTCTGCCAGAAAGTATCTATCAGGTACTAGACTAGCTCTCTGTCTCCAGAGTTCTCTCCCGAATTTGGTTTGGTCAGTATCAATATGGCTGCAGGTAAAGAGGGCGGCAGTCAGGCGGCCACTCACTTTGATTCTCCTCGATTCTCCCGGACTGCTCCCTGCCGGGGCAGCCACGTGGGCTGGAAATCTTTCCGAGCACTTAATCTTACACAACTTTAAGCGCCCATCTATCACACACGCAGTACTCTGAACTGCCTTGTGTTTACAGAAATAAAATAAAAACCAGTTGTAGCTTGGTGTGAATGTCACACAAGCACAAGCAAATACAAGGGGCGTTCTCTCCGTTTAGCCCCACCAGGAAATCTTAAGTGCCCAGTTAAACTATGCTTCCCTCCAGGGTTTATGGCTGAGCCTCTGAGCTCCTTGGAAAAGGCCTTGGTTGACTTCCTACTTATTCTGTGCTCTTTGATGTGTCTAACTGCACCTTGCTCTCCACCAGATGCCTGCAGAGAGGGCTCCGGTTCAGAATGAATAGCTGCTACCTGGAAATCAGCCTCTCAGTGGTTCTTTCTTTTTACCAGGAGTTCAACCCCCCACAGAAGGGTTACAGCATAGCCAATAATTTCTTCTGCCTTGCCCTGAAGGAGCTCCATTTCCTAGGTTCCTGGGGGGTTTACCCAGTGCATACTCCGAAATCATGTTCAATTTCTTAGAAAAATGGTTGCGTCTGACTCCATGGGTAAATGTGTGAGACATGGGCTTATTTATTGTATTTTATTTTATTTTTTGCAACTGCAGGTTATTTGCATTTTTTAAAAAGGTTTTATTTATTTGACAGAGAGATAGACCCAGAGATCATGACCTGAGTGGAAGGCAGAAGCTTAACCGACTGAGCCACCCAGTCACCCCAGGATATTTTCATTTTTAATGAAAAGTGAAACAGCCTTTTAAAAGGGGCCATCCCAGGGTTTAATCCCTAAGGGGTTCTGAGATTTTTTTTGGATGTAGCCTGTGCATGACAGGGAAACAAAAAGACTTACTGGAGGGACCCACACTCTGGAGGGACCCGCACTCTCTGTAAATGAGATGTATGCCTGTTGCTGTTTATAAACAAAGAGCTAGGCTGAAGTGAAGGAGGGTAGACCAAGATGCAGAACAAGATTTTCCTACCTCATTGAAATTAAACCAGCGTCACTGAAAACATTCTAACCCTAGAACTGTACCAAATGGTACCCAAATCCAGAAGTATCTCCAGACTATTCTACTCAGTACAAATCAGATACTCTTACTAGAGTGCCTTTGTGGTTCTGGGTTCTGAAATGCCATTCGGAGTTCGGTACATGAAGAGGAAAAGGAGAGATGGAAATTAGCCATCAGGTTGGCCAGAAGGGACTAGCTCACAGTCGTCTACACAAAGATGGTGCGTGGCAGTGTGCTTGTACTATCCTGGACAGACCTGATTCTCAGCCAGTTCCAGAGCGGGTGATTGGGGTAAGTTGCAAATGGGATAATACATAAGAAAGCTCTCAGGTGCACCATAAAAGACCAGAAAAAAATTTCCAAGTGGGTGACTTTAGAAGGAATCAGTGAGAACATCAGAAACAGAGTGTCAAGGTCACCTGGGTGGCTCAGTGGGTTAAGCATCTGTCTTTGGCTCAGGTCATGGTCTCAGCGTCCTGGGATCGAGCTTCGCATTAGGCTCCCTGCTCAGCGAGGAGCCTGCTTCTCCCTTTACCTCTGTGTGCCGCTCCCTCTGCTTGTGTTCAAATAAAGAAGTAAAATCTTTTAAAAGAGAGAGAGAGAGAGACAGAGTGTCAAGAAGATATTTTGTAAGTGTACATCGGCAGAAAGCTTTGGTATGACAAACCATGATTTTCTTTCCAGACTGACGCAAAGGGTAGGGAGTGTCCAAGGAGGGGCTCAAATATGTGCAGACATTGGTGAGGAATGTTCCAAGCATCCCCACTCTCAGATAGGTGGGTCTGGAAAGAATTCAGTGGCAAGGAGTGGTGGGAAGTGAGGGAGGCAAGCTGCCAGGGGGTAGCCCCTTGTTGTACATGTGGTCTGTGGGGCAACTGGCAAAGAAACAGATGTCGGGAATGAGCAGGGTGATGCAGAAGGGCAAATAAAAGGCAGCAGAAGGTAGCCTAAGCTCCGCCATGATTGATGCAAACTCTGGCCCTGGCCGAGAGCAAAAGGGGGGCAAGTGAAGGGAAAACCAGGACCTCCAGGCCTCTCACTCTCCCTTACCTCCCCAGCCCCACTGCACTGGCCGCGGACACGTGTCTCATACCTCACCTCCTTGTCTGCCAATGTCCATGCCACCATCTATCTTCTCTCACCCAAACTGTTGAAGGAGCCCCCACCCTGGCTCCACCTGTTGCCTCTTTTGCCCCCCACTCCCTCTGTTCCTTACACCCTCATCCCAAAAGGTGTTGGTGACAGACCAGCAGAAGGATCAGTCTCACCTGGGAAATTGCGAGAAATGCAGATTCTCAGGCCCCTCCTCCCACCCATCGAATCACAATCTGTATTTTAACAAGATCTCCAGGTGATTCATATGC
The DNA here is from genome assembly GCA_004024625.1 of Mellivora capensis. Classification (NCBI taxonomy): domain Eukaryota; kingdom Metazoa; phylum Chordata; class Mammalia; order Carnivora; family Mustelidae; genus Mellivora; species Mellivora capensis. Next base: position 84,408 of record PISX010005007.1, on the reverse strand, counting down.
ACTTTACAGTTTGGGAGCTTCTGCCCTAACCACTGTCCAGACAGCGCTCCGGAAACCCAGTTCTGACCATGTCAATTTCCACTTAAAGTCATTCAGCGATCCCCACCTCAAGCCTTGCCTTCCAGCTTATGGCCTCCCCTGGCACAAAAGGCTCGTCTTGGTAAGGCTCCCATCCACTTTTCCAGTCCCCGTGTCTCAAGTTCTCCCTTCAGAACACCTCACTGCTAATAGTTTCATTCATACCAGGCTTTCTAGGCTCTGCCTCTGACATCCTTCTCTTATCCTCCTCTTCTCCTGGCTAACTCCAACTCTTGCTTTCTGTCTTGGGTTAAGTGTCCACTCCAGTTGGAATCCATTGTGCTATGCTCTTTCCCATCTTTCTGGGTTAGGGGACCATTGGATGTGATCTCTTATTACCCCCTGCTTACATGCTTCCACAAGGGCACTTAGCCCCAGCTACTGCGATTACCTGTTGAAGTGCCTGACTGGCCTGCCAGCCTGTTCTGTATTCCTTCATGGTAATGCCTGTGTCCAGTTCACCCCAGGATCCCTGGAGCCCCAGAAAGTACCTGGCACAGAGCAGGTGCTCAGTAATGTGTATTGCATTGACAAGATGGGAGAAAGGTCACAAAAGAATAAAGGCATACATAGAAGGACCAAGGCAAGGGCATGAGAAGTAAGCCTGGAGTTGGGGCCAGGGGAAGGGGGTTGATTACAATAGAAAAAAAGAATTGGGTAAAGAGACTAAAGAAGGAGAAAAACATGCTAAAGTGGAGGTGAGGGATTAGCTTTTAGATGGTTTATTAAGGAGAAGGTTAAGACTGATGAAGGCATTCTCTTCCTGGGTTTTTTTGCGGGGCTGTTCTGTGGAGTCAGAGGGTTAACAGGCCCCAAAGGCAACTCATTCACTTGCCAGCGAAGGTCTGATCCACAGGCACTGGCTTCTATTACACTTACAGTTACGTGGGCGATCCTTAATATTCCAGATCTTGAATATTCAGATCAATGCCACCCTCATCAAAACAGATCCCTTGGGGGGCACCTGGGTGGCTCAGTTGGCTAAGTGACTGCCTTCTGCTCAGGTCATGATCTCAAGGTCCTGGGAGTGAGTCCCGTATCGGGCTCCCTGCTCAGCGGGGAGTCTGCTTCTCCCTCTGACCCTCTCCTCTCTCATGCTCTCTCTCTCTTTCTCTCTCTGTCTCTCTTCCAAGTAAATAAATAAAATCTTAAAAAAAAAAACCAGACCCCTTGGGTGATCCAGGTGCTAACAGCTAGGTGACCATCCACCAGGCTTCATCCAGGACCGTGTTGGTCTGCAGCTGTTGTGACGATATAACAATTAGTACCCCTGTCAGCCCTTGAGAGTGTGCCAATTTGGACAACGGTCCTCTGACAGTTAACACTTCTTTTTGAGCTCTTCCTATGGCCCTGACACCGTGTAAAGCACTCAGCGTCAATATTCTCATGAAATGCTCTCTATGAATCTTTAAAAATTTGAGACGCGATTCATATGCCATAAGAGTCATCCTTTTAAAGTGCACGATTCCGTGGTTTTTAGGAGACTCACTGTGTGGTGCAAATATCACAACTACCTAATTCCGGAGTGTTTCCATCCTTCCCAAAAGAAACCCCATGCTAATTAGCAGTCATTCCCCATTCCACACCCCCAACCCCAGTCTCTATGGATTTGCCTGTTCTGGACATTTCCTATAAATGGAATCATAGAACATATGGCCTTTTGTGTTTGGCTTCTGACAATCCTATTTTACAATTATGGAAATTGAAATTCAGAGAGATGAAATAGCCTGTCCGAGATCGTCCCTCCAGCAGGTAGAGGGCAGAGCTAGGGCCGGCTGCTCCAGGGCCCACATTTTTAGCCACCTCCTCGTATTTATTACAGGTACTCAGCACAGTCTTGGAACTCTGTTTTGGCCTTCTGTAACTGGGCACATTCTTTCCAAAATGCCTCATAAATCTTCGTTATTTGAGAATGGATTTAATGTTCGGAAAGAGCCAAAGTCATAAAGAGCAGATATGGTAACTAAAGTGGGCCATCCAGCTGGGTCAATGCTGTGGACAGAATTGTGTCCCACCCAAATTTGTCTGTTGAGTCCCTAACCCCAATGGGACAACTGTGGTCGTGTTTGGAGATACGACTTTTAGGAAGTAATTAAGGTTAATTAGGATCATAAGGGTGGGGCCCGATCCAATGGGTCTGGTGGCCAAAGAAGAAGGAGAAGGGAGGAGGGGAAGGAAGGGGAGGAGGAGGGGAAGGAGGGGAGGGGGAGGGAAGGGAGCGGTAGAAGGGGAGGGGGGAGAGAGTTACCTTTCTGCTAGGTGAGGACACAGCAAGAAGGCAGCCATCTGCAAGCCAGGAAGAGAGGCCTCCCAGAACCCCTACCATGCTGGTACTCTGATATCAAACTTCTAGCCTTCAGAACTAAATGAGAAATAAATGTTTGTTGTTTAAGCCATCCAGTCTATGGTGTTTTGTGATGGCAGCCAGATCTAATCCAGTCACATTTTGGGATAAAAGTAAGGCATAACCATAAAGTCAGGAGAATGAGTGATAACCATCTGTGACTTCAAGAACAATTTCCTGCGGGGAACATGAGAAATATTTTGAATGTGGGAATCAGCTCTGGAAACAGGAAAAGCATCTATAAGACTTTTTGTACGGTGCTACACTTTTAGATTTTATGCCGTCTATTGCATCTTTCTGGAAAATGTAACAACTATAAGGAAAAAGTGAAAATAATTGATTATGCTATTGTTAAAAATATGCTATATTCGGTTCCAGTCATCCTTTTCCAAAACCTTAATGACAGTGTATATTTTTTTAAAGTATACATTCAAGATGTAAATACATTAGACTCTCCTTTACCTAATGTGGTCAAAGGTGGTTGTTGGTCAGTTAATCAATAAAATTTGTTAAAGCAGAAAATCATAAGTACAGAAACACAGACACCTTAAACTTCTATTTTTTAAAGATTTTATTTTTTTTAAGTAATCTCCACACGCAACAGGGGACTTAAACCCACAACCCTGAGATCAAGAGTCCCATGCTCTGCCAATCGAGCCAGCCAGGTGCTCCTTAAACTTTTAATTTTGACATAAAACATATACATCATTATTCGTTTGCCAATCTTTTGCTATAGGGTCAAAGCTTTTTTTGAGTAAGGACTTCTGATTCCTTTTGTCTTTCTTCCATAAACCACACCCATAATGCATCCTCTATGATTTCCAGCATTTGCTTACTTAATGTGGAGAGAGAAAGTGGGTGCTTGCAAAGCATTTTGAGTACAGAATCCTTCTTTCCGGTGTTTTCTTCCCCCGTATTTTACTGCTGTCATATCTAAAGCTAATGTGACAGCACAGTTTTGGGGATTTCCCTCTATTGAGTTTTCACAAAGTGATGAACTTAGTTTTTATAGAAGCAATGCTTGCTTTTAGAAAACAATTTAATGATTCTCTGGGTCCATGCAATTTAATGGTGTGATTACATTAACAAGTAGAATTATCAAAAATGCTTTCAAGAAAATAATTATTACTGAGCATGGAACTCAACTGATGGGTGTAGAAGTCCACAACCTTTAGAGTAGCCTACTGGTCATGGGCTTTCATCATGACATAGGGCCCTGTCAGTGTTTTAAAGGGGGAATGTACAGGTGTCTGGCTGGCTCAGTCAGTGGAGTGTGGGACTCTAGATCTCAGGATTGTGGGTTCAAGTCCCATGTTGGGTGTAGAGATTACTTAAAAATAAAAGCTTAAAAATAAGTAAAGAGGGACTGTAAAACATTCTGAGTGCATCATTGAGTGCTCATTAAAAACGCATCGAGATATTCACAAAGTAAAAAGTTAAAATTCCCCTTTAGTCTATCCTCCCTCCAGGGAGAATGCTATTAACTTTTGCTGTGTATCTTTCCAGACTCTCCTATGCATTTATCTATATATGTGCATTGCTTAAGTAATATGATGTGCTGGGCACTGTACTAAAGGCTTTGTTGTGAATTATCTTGTTTAATTCTCACAAGTCTATGGGATAATACTACTATTATCTCCATTTTACAGATAAGTAAACTGAGGTTCAGAAAGAGTCAATAATTTGTCCTAGGTCACATAGTGACTAATTTGTTCTTCCTCCTGAGAGAGCTGTCTTACTAATGCACAGGAATCAAGTTAATCGTTTGGCTCCGTCCATTTATTCAGCAAATATTTATTGAATGTCTGCTCTCTACCGGGCATTGTACATACTGCCGGGTATTCAAACACTTGGCCTCTGTCTTAAGGTACCTGGAAAAAGCAGGTCAATCTGTGAGCTAAAAGATTTTCCCCAATTCATCCAGTTAGTAAGTGGGTAGAGCAGGATTACAATTTGGGTTTGAGTTAACAAATTGTTATATGACAGCTCTAGATGCCGAAAGGCTGTGGTAGATTGTTTTGTATGGGAAACCACCTTGAATATTTGTTGTTCCCATGAGGAGTTTGGAGCCCCCAGAAATCAGTGTCATGAGTAAAACACAGTTTGTAAATTGAAGATTATAGATAGAAGTTCTAAAAAGTTCTTAATCATATATAATATTAATTATATATAATAATATAGGTATAGATACCTATAGATATGATACTTATATATAATTATTATATTATATATATATTTATATATATTATATCTATATCTATATCTATAGATATAGATATGATACTTGAACAACACAAAAGTTAGGAGTGCTGACCCTTTACACGGTTGAAAATCCATGCATAACTTTTGACTCCTCCAAAACTTAACTACTAATAGTCTACTGTTGACTAGAAGCTTTACCAATAACACAATTAATACATATTGTGTATGTTTTGTCGTGTGTGTGTGTGTGTGTGTGTGTGTATTTTTTTTTTCAAGGCAAATGCTGTTCTACTGCAATCAGGGGAGAAGGTTAAATAAGATTCAGGATTGCAGTTCCAATTCCTTGAGTGGGAGGACTGGTAGTAAAGACTTTAGATCCACGAAAGAACTGGGTTAGAATGTTGACGGTGTCAGCTTAAACAAGAACTTGCAATGGAAAAGAGAATCGGAAGTCCAGAAAGGAAAAAAAAAATGTCTTGAAAAGTTGCGTGTAAAGAGTTATTATGAGAAAACTAATTGCAATGTAAAAATCACAGAACTGGATTGTAATGGTTAAACAACATTAAAGTCTGCACACTGAGCTTGCCTATTATGCAACACGTTCCACAAGGCTGGCCAATTTCGAAGTACATTATGGAGGGCTGAAGGGAAATGCCTCTCCTGAGGTGGGGGTGGAGAGCCCCAGCCACGTGAGCACCTGACCTCCAAATGCATTATTGCCAAAGGCTTTTAGAGCCAGTTGGCAACATGTGCAGGGACAGAAGAATCAGGAGATTATTCTTATAAACATGGTATAGGAATCTTATGGACGGGAGCAAAAAGGAAGCCTTGACTGGCATCCTTACAAGACGGCTATATATTCTTTGTGACAGCAGAAACCTTTAAATATACAAAAACATGGAATGTGGCAGCCTTGATGGGGAGGATTAAATACTTCGATGGAAAAAAAAAAAGAATCCAAAAATGAGGAGGAGAACGGAAAATCTTGAGTTTCTTAAATTGTTTGCAAAGAAACTGGAGTCTCTGACGGAATTTGGTCCTCATGACTGAAATGTTTCCTTGGTGTCGGAAAAAGTATTGCTGTCGTATCTCTCTTTGGAAATTCTTCTTCTTTTTTTTCTCATAATAAAAATCCCGTGGCAGCTCCTTGTCTGGACGGCTTTAAAAATAGGAGCGATTTCATCTGTCTGGAATGGTCTGTGTCAGCATTTGCCCTAGGCAAGGTTGCCACATAGGCAAAAACTCCCCCTTCCCTCCTCCCTCCCAGATGCCCCCTCCTCCACTGCCCCCCAAGGCCCTTCACGCCCTTGTGTTCCACCCCCAGCTCTGTGTGGGCTGACCCCCTTCTCCAGGACCACAGCTCCAATGTGACCTCGAACTTAAAAATCCAAGCCCCCACCCCCACCCGCCCTGGGCTCTGTCCAGGTGCTGGGGATGCAGTAGGTGTCGCCCCTGGCAGCCTCTTTGCATTTCAAAATAGGACCCTGGTTAACCCACGTGCCTGTTGAGTCGGTGCAGGTTTGGACGGTGAAACCAAGCGGAGCGAGGTCCAGGGGAGAAGGGAGGATTTTTGGTCGCTGGGGGAAGAGGGTGGGGTAGGCCACCTTCCTGGAAGCTATTAAATCCCAGATGTGGGCCCCTGCTCAGCGTGGCACTGCCTGGAGGGAGAAGGTAGGGGGTCGGAGGAGGGTGGCCAGACTCTCTGACCTCTCAAGGTTGCTGTGAATTCTATGCGTCGGTGATTTCCAGCTACATTTCCCTTCGCCCGGCTTCCTGAGCGGCGCCATGGGCACTGCGTGACTCGGCTTTAACTAGGGGTTTTCAACCGCGTGTCTCTGCACCCATCCGCCAGGGCCCAATTTTCCCATCACAGTCCTCCTTGCAACAGCCACCCTCGGGTTCAGCTCTGATGGTGGCTGGAGATCAGTCTGGAATGGTCTGATGCTCCGCTTAAAGCTGTCTCTGCTTAAAGAGATTTTCAAAGAGATCTTCAAAGCTCGTGTTCTCAGAGAAAACTGGGAAAGGGGCTCTTTTGTGCTAGCAGTGTCTTCGGGCTTTAGGGGGGGGAACATGATGTGTGGCGTTATGGGAACGAATTGCTGGGAGATGTGGTGGGAAAGGCTGCAAAGTGAAGTCTGCTCAAGGAACTCCCATGAGTCACTGGGTCAGTTTCACGTCAGAGCAACGGACATTCAAGAGTCCCTACTATGTGCCAGGCTCTGAGTTAGACGTGGTGAGTCACAGGAGACATGAAGCGAGGTCCCTTCTGTGAAGGGACTCAGTCCAATGGGGAAGACAGACATCCTGGGTTGAGAGTACCACGTGTGAGGCATTCGAGGGTGCTTGGGAGCACAGAGGTTGCCCTTGTCTCAACTCGCTGATAGGGATCAGGGCTGGTTCTCCAGGGAAGACAGCCTTTAAGCTGAGCAGGAGTAAGCCAAACCAAAGAAAGGTGGGAAGGGCGGTCTGTGGAGAAGGAATGACGGGAGCAAAATCGTGAGGAGCGAAACCACTTGACAGGTATGGGGAACGGCAAGCGGGCTGCCATTATTAAAAAGGAAAGTGCCAGCAAGAGGGAGGGGCAAGAGGAGAGGCTGGAGGGCCTCCATGGAGAGCCTAGACTGTAAACTGAGGGGAGCCACAGAAGGATTTTTAAGCAGGTCAGATTTGCTTCTTGATTAAGCTGTCTGTCAATTTGGGGGAAATCATTCAAATTGCCCGTGGGATGAATTGATTAAAGAATTCCACTGAAAGGGTAAAACTGCTGATCTCACCGTAGTTCAGTGCAAGGCTCTCTTTTTCCAAGAGGGTTTGTCATGAGTCTGGGGCTTTTTGGAGGGGGGGCGGGAGGGCTAAAACAAGCTACAGGTAGATGCATGTATTTCTCTGTAAAACATCACGGTTTGAGAGGATGCAGGACCACTAAAGGGTGCTTAGAGGAAACGGTGTCTGCCGAGAGGTGGGTGGCTCCTACCCTTTCTTCCACGTGGCCTGACAATCTCAGATTAGGAACACAGACTGTGCTATGATCTCTCTGTTTTGTTTAGCAAAAGTCATCCGGGAAGGCGCTCTTTAACCTGAGTTGCAGCCACCTAAACCTCGCTGAAAAGGAGTATTTCGGATTAGAATTCTGTGGCCACTCTGGAAATAATGTAAGTGGGTCTCATTACAGGGGTTTTTCTGTGTAGCCTCGAAAATGCAGTTTGCGGCTAGGTATGTAGTGCTCAAATCGGATTGAAAAATGAACAATCATTTGAACCCTTGCAAATGCCTGGATTTAATAATTAGTTTCCCCTCCTCCCTCCTTGCCTATCTGAAATCACCTCAGTTTCTCAAACTCTTCTCCCCTCTACTCCTCTTTCGTCACCCCGAGAACGGGAACCTCTGCTTTTTCGGGTCTGATTTCCCAGAGGCTGGACCTCAGCCTCCACCATGAAGACTCCTAACTCACCAGTGAGGGTTCAGTGAATCCTTCTCTCCCCTCTCTCAGCTCCCCGCCTTCTCTGTGTTCTTCCTCCTGTGTCCTGCCTTGGTATATCTGTTATCTGGCACCTTCCCAGAAATGCTCATTAGATCGATTAAGCTGGCATTTGGAGGATGTAGGATTCAAATGCAGAGCCAAATGCCTTCATTAGTCTTTGTAGTAACTAATGAGCCTTGGATGTGACACCTTTGTCCCCCTACTTAGGCAGGGGAGCAGTGATTCAAATGTCAACAACAAAGACTTTATAGATCAACAACGTTCACTGTCACTGGAAAAATACAAGGGGGCTGATTGAGTGTGGTGGAGATACGTCATCTCTTTGACACGGCTGCTTCTAACTTTCTTTAGAAGGGGGCCAAAATAGTTTGGTATTTGATTATTTTGTGCTGACTTCTGTTTGTTACCAAAAAAAAAAAAAAAAAAGCTGTACTCAATGCCATGTTCTACCAATTTTTTTTTCATCAATCTTATCACAGGTCTGGTTGGAACTGCTGAAGCCAATTACAAAGCAAGTGAAAAGTAAGTATGGGAAATCACCGAAGGCATCTAATTCCCAGTCACAACTTGAAAAGGTTTCAGTGACACCATGCTATTCCTCACCAGATATAAGCAGAGAAAAGGGCTTCGAAGTATCATGTTAATCCTTCACAGGTCCGGTGAATTTAGCAATTAAAAAAATCACTGTAATGTTGTCCAAGATGAAGAAAAAATCATGCTACTGGATCTTTGGGGAGATTGGAAGAATGCTGATAATGACAGCATCCTGGGGATTGGCTCAGATCTTGGAGCATCCTTGACGTTCCCAGGGAAGGAAGAATTTCCTCTGCCCTTTAAGGTCCTTCTAGCCAGACTAAGAATCAAATTGACCCAAGACAGATAAACAGGAGAAATTCAAATTTAATCTCATACATAGGGGGAGGCCGCAGAGACCTGGAAATTACAAGACAGTCAGACATCCTGAGCAAAAAAGGGAGTAGGGGTCTGGGACTTCAAAGCGAAAGAAAGCAATTCGCAGGAAAAAAGGAAAAGTAAATGTTTGGTAGACAAATGTTTGCTGGGCCACTCAGAAACAATGGGACAGGAGGACTTTGATCAAACAGGCCTTGGGAGGTCCCTCCCTGTCTACCACACCTAGTTCATATTATAATGTAGTTATCTAAGGTGATAGCTCTCTTCCTGGTACAGGCTCTCCTTTGCCACGTACGTTTAGCCTGTTGGGGTTGGGAGGTAAAGAGCATTTTCTGAACTGACTGGGTTTTGATTGCTTCTAATTCAGAATACTCTTTTTAGAAAAGATTTTATTTATTTGAGATAGAGAGAGAGAGAGAACGAGCAGGGGGAGAAGCAGAGGGAAAGGGACAAGAGGACTGACATGGGACTTGATCCCAGGATCCTGAGATCATGACCAGAGCCAAAGACAGACCCTTCACTGACCGAACCACCCAGGCGCTCCTTAAGGCAACATAATCTTAATTCCCAATTGGCCCATCTTAGGCAGCCTGACCTTGTTACTTATAATGCCATTCACCCTCTGCCTGAAGATGTTTTAGTTTTATCATGTTACAGACATTGTCCATTTGTTTCAGTTCACATTCGAGTGCCCACAATGTACGAAACCTCCCCCCTACCCCGCCCCGTATTTCACCACCTAGTGTAGCGGTTCAGAGATTCCAGTGGGGAGTAGGAGCACTTGTTCAAATGCAGATTCCCAGGCCTCCTTCCCTGGTTGGGGGGCCAGCAACCTGCATGTTAAATTCCACAGGTGTTTCTGATGCAGGGGGGTTTCAGTGAACACTTCCGAGAAACGCTGTCATATGGTGTCCCCTGGCTCACCTGCCCTCTCCGTGTTGGTTCTGTCTACTTCCACCGCATCATAATCATCTGTCACATTATTCCAACCGCTTCCTAACTGACTCTCCTGATCTGTCACCTACCCTACTTCCAAAGGGAACTACTGCAAATACAAAGGTGACCACATCACACTCTGGCTCAACAGGCTTCCGTGGCTCCTTATTGCCCTTAGAATGGAGTCCGAACTTGTTCGCATGAGCCACGAAGCGCTCCTGCCAGTCTAGTTTTCCCTCTGCCACTGACCCCTTCGAATTCCTACCTCTCCTGACTGTGGCAAAACTAACTTCAGGTGTAGGGCTCTCGGAGAAAAGAAAACATGTCCACCTAAATCGGAATTTCAAATTAAGACAGAAATAATTTCTCCGTGTAAGTATGTCCTTGTGTTATGATTGTTTATCTCCAATTTCGATCTAACCGGAGCCCTCTGTCCTCCCTCTCGTGCTTGCTCAGTGCTCAGTGCTCTCAACTGTCTGCCGTTCGCCAGGCTGCCTCTTCTGAGGGCTTAATTGTCTTTCTATTCCCGGTGCCCGTGCCTGCTTAGTACAATGCCTGACCTGTAATAGGCACTTGACAAATATTTGCTGAACGAATGGTGCTAATGGTGTATGGATGTGTTTGCTTTTGATGCAAAGAGTTTCTTTTTTTTTCTTTTCAAATGCGAGCAGGAGTGAAGGCAAGTTGATGTGTTTTCTTAAAGCAGATTTTAAGCAACAAAGAAGCAGCAGTCCGTCCACTTCTAGTTCCCCTTATAAGATGCTTGATGCCAGATGATAATCACCTGCTTCTAAAGCTGAGCTCTTCTCTCAGCCGGGAATGCAGAAGCCCAAGTGGCAAGTGGTATATATCTTTTTAAATGGGACACTTCTTGGAGGACCCAGTAGGGTTCCGAAAGAGGCGCAGCTTTACAGAAAGAAACTCAGAGGGAAAGAGGGTAGAAAGAGGGGCAGGAGAACTTTCCCGATTGCTAGCCACATGAAGACACACTCCAGAGATAGCACCATATTAGAAAAGTGGAAGATTCAAATTTGAAAGAAAAGTCTGAGGGAGGGAGTGATGGGGCGGGGGTGCAGAGAGGACAGGGGGAAGCATGTGTGTGTGTATGTGTATGTGTGTAAAAAACTGTAATTGTTGTGATGGACATTTAAATAAAACTTATGGAGATATTGTGTTTTAAGATCCTAAGGAGGTTGTTTTCAAATTTATGGTGAAATTTTTCCCAGTGGACCCCGGACATCTTCGAGAAGAGCTTACAAGGTAGAGTAAATTCCCTGTGTGTCTGCTGCATGATGTTACTTAAGAATCATTATTCTCCATTTATCAGAGAACGGCCTTCAAGCCTTCTTTGGAAAGCTTGGCTCTCTCTGGGAGATTGTGAGGAGCTGGAGAGAAGGTGGGCCTGGCTGGTCCCCAAAGCGTTAATCTTGCAAAGAGTGGGGACCGCAGGGAGAAGGAAGGGTGGCATTCTAGCAGGGTAGCCGGCCTGGGTGCCCACTTGGGGGTTCTGCCATTAATTGCTACAACAATAAGAGCACTAGCCTTCAGTGCAGCTGTGTTCCAGTTGGAGGGCAGCTTGATGGCACAAGTGTGATACCGGCTAATTTCCGTAGATGTTGAAAACCGTGTGTGTGCGCGCACACGCGCGTGTGTGCACGTGCACGTGCGCATGTATCCCATAGGTAGAGAGTGATGATGATGTGTACTTATAAAAAATTTAAAAAGTAAAAAAATTAAGTCTAAAAAATGATTTAAATAAATTATTTATCATATATAATATAAATCATTGATAATTTTATAATTCTTTAATACTTATAAATTATTCATTGTTTTATATAATTTTAACAACCATTTATAATTATACATTATTCATAATTTTAGATAGGTAAAATATTTTATACTCATAAAAATAAAAAAGTTAAAAAGTCACCAGTATAAAACATTTTTTTTAAGATTTTATTTATTTCTTTGAGAGAGAATGAGTGAGAGAGAGCATGAGAGAGGAGAAGGTCAGAGGGAGAAGCGGACTCCCCAAGGAGCTGGGAGCCCGATGCGGGACTCGATCCCGGAAGTCTGGGATCATGACCTGAGCCGAAGGCAGTCACTCAACCAACTGAGCCACCCAGGCGCCCCTAAAACATTTTTTTAAAGTATATTTATACTTACATACAATGCCCTTCATTATTACAATGTAACCCTGCTTCTCCAAAAATGCACTGTCAACCTAACACTCCTCCAAACCTGAATGTGCTTGCTAGACTCTAGAATCTTCCCTTACAAGGGATGCATGTTATCATCTAGCCCAACCCTCCTGGTTTACAGAGGAGGAGACGGTTCCGGGAGCTAGAGTGACTTGGCTGGGCCTTCTGCACCCCCCATTCCCCCCACCTCCGCCCACCACACAGATTGCCCCTTCTGCACAGGGGGCCTTGTTTTCCTGATGGGTCTCTGCAGACGTTACCTTTCACAAGTCTGTCACTGGCTTGCCCCCTCGCCCCACATTTGTGAGTTGTAGGCCACTTTCCCAGATAACCCAATATCTTGGTATCTGTATCGGTTTGCACTAGCTAACGCATTTGAGTCTCAAATTATGACCAATTTTAATGGAGATAAACTTTCTCCCCCCGCCGCCAAAAAAAAAAAAAAAAAAGAATGAGAAAATCAATGCGATGATAAATGATTCATCAGCTGTTCAGAGTGAGGATTTGGTATTTGTAGCAGGCAGCTGCCCTCTTAATAGCAAGGAACGTGTCAAATGACAAGAAGTTTCCTTTCTTGCTTGCTAGGAGCAAAATGAGATTCTCTTTCCCTTTAGCAATTGAGGCTTATTATTCTCATTCACATCTATATTTGAAAGCAGGCAATGGCAAAGGTTAGACTTCCTTTATTTTTTCCTCGGTGGTCTAAGGATCTAAGGTTGAAGATCCTTAACCATAGCTGACTTCACAAGGATGCCTTGTTTGGGGCCAATCCGTGAGTTTCTGAGAGTGGTCTGCAAATATAAATTTTCTAATTGAGTCATTTCTAGCCCATTAGGGGAGCTCATAATTTGAAGGATTATAATGATGAGTGCGTTTATAAATTAATCACCTACTAATTTTGCCTGTTTTTTCTATCACCTGCAATTAATTTTGATTTACCACATTGTCTTCAAGGCTTAATTGATTTAAATTAAAAAGTCCAGATAAAATGTTATTTATTTTTTTAAGATTTTATTTATTTGACAGAGATCACAAGTAGGCAGAGGCAGGCAGAGAGAGAGAGGAAGGGAAGCAGGCTTCCCGCTGAGCAGAGATCCCGATGCGGGGCTCGATCCCAGGACCCTGAGATCATGACCACTGAGCCACCCAGGTGCCCCTAAAATGTTATTTAGAAAGGCTCATCTTATATTGGGAAATGCCCACAGTAGATACTCATGAATGCTGGATACCTACCCGCACTTTCTGGGTCCCTGCCGAGCCTTCGGTGGGCGAAAGGGCTTCATTCCATTCAGAACATTGGCATTTCCTACCTGCCCCGTGGCAAGTGCTGGGCGAGGCTCTGAGGATACAGAGAAGGTGGTGCAGGTGAAGCCCGGCCTCACGTCCTTGATTTCCGCAACACAATCTTTTGGATAGGAGGAGGACTCAATTCAGTGGGTGACCTGACATCTGGCCGCAGTTTTGCTATCTTTGGGCAAAATCACCTTGCTTAAAATCCCTTAACCTCTGCCTTTCTATAATTGTAAAATGGGCCTGATCGATCCTGCCCCACCGACCTAAGCTGTTTGATAGAGAGGGCCTGATAGCATTTGCCTAACACAGCGGCCCGAGCAAGCTTTGTATTGCTAAATCTCCCTTTCCCTCGGCCTGGGTCTGTGGCTTTGCTCCGTGGCAGAAACCAAGAGAGGATGATTGGCCAACTCCCCCAAGCTGGCGGGAGGATTCAGCCGGGGTGATTCCTAACGGCTGCGAGGGAGGCCTGCCAAAATGCTGGATCAGCCGAGCTGTGGTCTGGTGCTGGCTTGGGGCTGAAGCAAATCCCCTGCCTTAGTCACCCTCCCAAAAAGGCATCTCACTGTCGTGGGGGTGCCGTTTCTTTCTTGAAACATCTTGGATTGGGGAGAGAGGAAATGATTCTCTCTTGTTCCTGTTTCTTTCTCAAGAGATTTTCCCCCCCAACTTCTTTTCAGGTATCTTTTTACTCTTCAAATAAAGAAGGATTTGGCTCTAGGAAGGCTTCCATGCAGTGAGAACTGTACCGCGTTGATGGTATCTCACATCCTACAGTGTAAGTAGCAAAGGGCGGCTTCGGGGCGAGAGCCGAGCAAGGGAGCAGAGCACCCCTCCCTGTGCCCATCCTGTGTTAGGACTTACAGAGGAGAGAAAGCCTGAATAAGGTGTCCGGAATCCGCATGGGCCAGTACAAAGAGGCTGGTCATTATAGCCACTCAGCTTTGGATTTCAGATCCGGTCCCTGCTATGTTCTAGCTGTTGTAGGCTTGGGTGAAGTCCCCTCACCTCTCTGTGCCCAAGTTTCCTAGTCTTTACAATAGTGACAAGAGGATCTTCTCATAGAGTGGTTATGTAGATTAAAAGTAAATGCGGGTTTTCTTCCATGATGGTGTAACCGCCCCCCTCGCCACCCCCACCCCCACTTGGGGCTTGCTGTCCAGGAGCTGGGTTGGACTCCTCTGTCCAGGCATGGATTTTGCCAGGCAAGCTCTACTCCCTCTGCTTGCCCCAGGATACATTTCTGGTACGTGCTTTCTGTAGCACACCATCATGTTTGATGGGATTTCTGCATTGCTCTTTATCCTGAGTCTGGGGAACAAAGCACAGAGTACAGCAGGTAAAAGAGGCTAAAAGGGAAAAAGGCCCCAGGGGTCTGCTGTGGTCCCCCATTTGCTGGCAGCCAAGTAGCTGGACTAGGCTGAATAATGAAGGCAGGGAGAAGGAGACCCGGGGAACCGTGGGGGCCTGCTTGGGAGGGGGTGAAGCAGGGCAAGCCAGTCTTCTCCTGCACCCCTAACAGTGGGGTCGAGGCAGCTGGACACAGTATTTCATCTCCTATGGCCAGTGGACTCTCTCCCTTTTCTAGAGAGGCTGTTCTTTACCACTTTTGCGGGATCATAACATCATTTTTTGGCTTGTTTTACAAGTTCGGTGTTGACCTCTGTCCCTGACCATTCTGACAGGCCAGAGCTGATAGATTTCTGATTTCACTGGGAGCACCAGGATGAAGTGCTTGGAGAGAGACATTGTCTAAATCAGTGTTTATCTCAGGGATGCCTGCCTGGGATAGGTGACCACAGCCCCAGGGTATCGGGAATGCAGTGGGCAGTAGAACAATAGTAATCAGGAAAGGCTTCTGGAGGAGGTGGCTTTTGTGCTGGACCTTAAAGGAGCACATAGGTAGTGATAGGCAGAGACACAGCTCAGGTACAGCTCAAGCATAGGGTCTATTTAGGGGAAGTGACAGAGAACCACAAGTCATATGGATGGGCTTTGAATGCTCGGCTGGTGGGGGCGGGGAGCGGGGTAAGGCGGATAGACAAAACAATGTTGGAAGACTTATCCTTTTTCATCATTAGCCTGTTAATGACTGGGGCTCATGAGAGGCTGTGGGGGAGCCCAATTTCAATTTTAATAGCTGAGCATTATGGATTTGGGCATTCCCTAGTGGCCATTTGAGGCATAGCACTGAGGACTTCTGCTTTTCTGGAGAATACTTTGTCAATACAAGTTCTTTCCATAGGGAAAAATCTAAAGTTTCAATGAGTCCCACTCCTCGCAGGGCAAGTCACTGGACGCGGCCGCAGTGTGCAAAACATCAGCAGGGGGGCTCATTCAGTCATTCATCCGATATTTACATCCTAGGCACTCCAGAGTCTCCACATGCTGACCTCATCTGCCTAAGTCTCTCTTACACATCCCTTTTACAAACGCTCTTAGTAACTTCTTTGTCATTCATTCAACAAAAACTTATTGAGTGCCTGCCACATGGCAGGTACTGTTATAGGCATGGGGAACTCGGCAGTGAGCTGGACAAACACAAAGCCTTGCTCTCATGGAGCTCACCTTTTGGCAGTGGAGGACAATCAGACAACCTAAATGAGGAAGTATAGCATGTATGTTAGAAAGTTATAAGTGCATCAGGGAAAAATCACATATGGGAGGCCGATGGGGAATCCAGGGAGTGGGTACTCAATTTTTCAATAAAGTAGTCAGGGTAGGCTTCACTGTGAACATGACAGGTGAACAAAGATTTGGAGGAGGTGAGAGGGCAAGCTTTACAGAAATCTGCTGGAAGGTTGTTCCAGGTAGGGATAACATCCTGTGCAAAGGGCCTGAGGTGAGAATGTGCCAGGAGTGTTCAGAAACATTTAAGCAGGCTTTGTGGCTGGCTGGAGCTGGGGGAAAGTAATCATGGAGGGCCTTAGAAACCTACTAAAGACCTAGAACATTACGTGAGATGGGAAACCATTGATGCATGTTAAGCAGAGTAATGAGATTATTGGAATTAGGTTTAACGGGAACTTGTTGGCTGCCAGGGTGAAAACCTTATTCTGGAATGGTGGAAGTGGTGAGACCAGAGAAGAGGCTGTAGCAGTAGAGAGAGATGATGGTACTTTGGGCCAGCGTGGTAACAGTGAATATGCTCATAACATTTGCTACCTTCTCGTACTAATGATATTTACTCATATGAGTTTCATAGGTCTCTTCCTAGATTTTCATAGTCTTGCATGGAGTGAAAAACTAGCAGTCTTATGTGTTCTTGTGTTTTCCAAGGGTCAACATAAGGTCAAGGTCTTGTTCTTAATAAACAGTAGGGTTGGGGTGTGTGTGTGTGTGTGTGTGTGTGTGTGTAATTTATTTTTTTTAAAGATTTTACTTATTTAATTGAGAGAGATAGCAGGAGAGCATGAGTGGGGGAAGGGGCAGAGGAAGAAGGAGAAGCAGACTCCCCACTCAGTGGGGAGCTTGATTTCAGGACCCTGAGTTCATGACCTAGGCCAAAATAAAAAGTTGGAAACTCATCTGACTGTGCCACTCGGGCGCCCCCTCTAATATACTTTTAAAAACAGCTCTATTGAAGTATAATTCACTTATCATAAAATTCACTCTTTTAAAGGCTACAACTAAACAGTTTTTAATAGATTTACAAAGTTGTGCAACCATGGCCACAATCCAGTTTTAGAACTCTCCCATCACGCTGAGAGACCTTTCCTGCCCATCTGCAGTGACTCCTCGTTCCCACACTCAGCCCCAGTAACCACTAATTTACTTTCTGTTTCTATAGATTTGCCCTTTCTAGACATTTCACTCAGAATGATAGAATATGTGGTCTTCTGCAGCTATGTGGCTTTGTTTCACTCAGCATAATATTTTTGAAATTCATGCATGTTCTACCATGAATCACAGCAATTTCTTCCTTTCTTTCGCTGAGTAGTATTCTGTTTTATGGACATACCACATATTGTTCATCCCTATACTTGGCTGTGGACATTTGGATTGTTTCTAGCTTAGCTAATGTGAATAATGTTATGGACATTCATGTACAAGTCTTTGTTTGGGCACATTCTTATATCTTTTGAATAGATTCCCAGGAGGGTAATTGCCTCATCTTAAGGTAAATTTATGTTAAAAATGGTAAGAAACTACCAAACTGTTTTCCAAATTCTAACAGTAAAACCAGAAACGTATCACATTTCTAATATCCCACATCTTCACCAATAGTTGGTATTATCTGGGTTTTGGTGTGTGTGTGTGTGTGTGTGTGTGTTGTGTTTATTTGGTGTGGCCATTCTAGTGGGTATAAAGAGCTATCTCACAGCAATTATACTTTGCATTTTCCTAGTGAGTAATAATGTGGAGCACCTTCTCATCTGTTCATTAACAGTCCATTTTTGTTGGCAAAATGCCTTTCAGATCTTCTGCCCATTTTAAAATGGATTGTTGTCTTCTTATTGAATTTTGAGATATTTTTATATACTCTTTTTTAAGTTTATTTATTTTTGTAAATAATCTCTATGTGGGGCCCAGACTCATGACGCTGAGATCAAGAGTTGCATGCTCTTCCAACTGAGCCAGCCAGGGGCCCCAGATTTTTATATATTCTGATTAAACATCATTTATGAAATATGTAATTTGAAAAAATTTTCCCCCAGCTTGGTGGCCTGACTTTCCGTTTCTTAATCCTGGCTTTTGGAGTGGAACAGTTTTTAATTTTGGCAGAATTCCCCTTTCTCAGTATGTTTTAGTGGATCGTGCTTTTAGTGTACCTAAGAACTCTTTGCCTAACCTAAGGTCACAAAGATTTTCCTCTGTTTTCTTCTAGAGCCTTTGCAGGTTTACCTCTTAGGTCTAGTTATATGATGTTTTGAGTTTTTTTATTTTTTTTGTCTGCTTGTATGGTGTATGTTGTGAAGTAGGGATCCGACTTCATTTTTTTTTTTCGTGTGGTTGTCCATTTTCCCCCATTTGTTGAAAAGACTATCATTTCCCCCATTAAATTGTCTTGGTGTCTTTATAAAAAACCAATTGACCATTAATGTAAGGGTTTATTTCTGGATCCCTAACGATATTCCATTGATCTATATGTCCTTATGCCATTATTACACTGTCTTATTTATTGTAGGTTTGTATTGAGTTTTGAAATAGGGAAGTGTATATCTTCCAACTTCGTTCTTTTTTTTTTCAAAATTGTTCTGGTTATTTTGCATACTATGTGTTTCCATGTAAGTTTTAAGATCATCTATCAATTTCTATTAAAAAATGTGGTGGGAATTGCATTGAATTTATAAATCAATTTTGGTAGAATTACCACCTTTATTATATTGAGTCTTATAATGCATGAACCCGAAATGTCTCTCCATTTATACAATCTGTTAAAAATTTAAAAGTGTTTTGTAACCATCAGTATATAAGCCTTATACATCTTTTCGTTAAATTTATTCCTGAGCATTTTTTTAGATGCTATTGGAAATAGAACTTTTTTAGTTTCATTTTTGGATTGTTCATTGCTAGTGTATGCAAATACAAGTCCTTTTTGTCTATTGATCTATTTTGCTACCTGGATGAACTCCTATATTCTAGGAGTTTTTTGTGGATTCCCCAGAATTTTCCACACACATGACCGTGTTGACTACAAGTAAAGATGGTTTTATCTCTTCCTTTTCAGTGCAAATTATTGATATTTTTTCTTGCTGATTAATTGGATTGACTAGAACCACCAGTACAATGGTGGATAGAAGTGGCAAGAACAGACGTCTTTGTCTTATTTCTGGTCATAAGAGAAAGCATTCGGTTTCTCACCATTTAGTATGATTATGAGGTTAGCTGTAGGTTTTTCATAGATAACCTTTATCAGGTTGAAGAAGTTCCCTTCTATTCTGTGTTTCTTGGATTTTAAAAAATTTTTTATTATTATATATTTTTTGAAAGAGCAAGAGAAAGAAAGAGAGAGAGCAGGAGGGTGGGTGAGGGGCAGAGAGAGGGAGAGGGAAAGACAGAATCTTAAACAGGCTCCGTATCCAGTATGGAGCTGGATACCGGGCTTGATCCCACAACCCTGAAATCATGACCTGAGTTGAAATCAAGAATCAGATGTTTACTAGTATTTTGTTGAGGATTTTTGCCGCTGTATTCATAAGGTATATTGATCCATAGTTTTCTTATGATGACTTTGTCTGGTTTGGGTATCAGAGTAATACAGCCCTCATAGAATGAATTAGTAAGTATTTTTTCTATTTTTTTAAAGATTTTATTTATTTATTTGACAGTCAGAGATTACAAGTAGGCAAGAGAGGCAGGCAGGGAGAGAGAGGAGGAAGCAGGCTCTCCGAGGAGAAGAGAGCCCGATGTGGGGCTCGATCCCAGGACCCTGGGATCATGACCTGAGCCGAAAGCAGAGGCTTTAACCCACTGAGCCACTCAGGTGCCCAGTATTTTTTCTATTTTTTGGGAGAGTTTGTGAAGAATTAGTCTTCATATCTTCTTTGAATATTTGATAGAATGAATCCATGAAATCATATGGGCCTGATTGTGTTTTAATGAGATTTGTACATTTATCAATTTTGGCAAAAAATAAATTAAAAAGCCATTGATTTGGTCTTTTTAAAAAAACTTGTTTATGAGGATTTTTATATAATGCGACTTATATACATACATACTTCATCCGTCATGAGCATGTTGGTGAACATGTCATCTGTCTAAAATGTAATAGAGGGGCGCCTGGGTGGCTCAGTTGTTAAGCGTCTGCCTTCAGCTCAGGTCATGATCCCAGGGTCCTGGGATCGAGCCTTGCATCAGGCTCCCTGCTCAGCGGGAAGCCTGCCTCTCCCTCTCCCACTCCCCCTGCTTGTGTTCCCTCTCTTGTTGTGTTTTTCTCTCTGTCAAATAAATAAATAAAATCTTTTAAAGAAATGTAATAGAAAAAAAGAGAAAATAGGAAGTAAGTTTCCAGTCAAAATCAGTGTCCTATATCCATATATTTTAGTCACAGGATTCCGTGGAGAATGAATTTACTCTTAAAATTCATAAAATGCCAATTGTTTTGGATCTCTATGTTCTTGGTTAGGAATCATAATTATAACCAAGTATGGAGACCTTTTCAGGAGAAGTCAGTAACCAAGAAGTGATTCATATCAATCTGACAGAGAGAGAAAAGGCATAAAAATTATAAGGAAGACCCAATAATTCAAAACTTGAAAGATTTTGAAGCCATTAACTATAGGAGCAGATAATCCTGTATGCCTCAATCACCTCTGTAGGCATTGTGCTGTGACAGGTGTTTATAACAATAAGCTAGAGACATCTAGAAATGAGTAGATTATGATCAGGGATAAGCGGCCCGTGATTTGGGAAAGCCAGAATGATTTCCAAAATGATTCATTTACTGGGCATTCTGGATAGCTGGGGTTTTACTCGTTTCGTCCACAGTGATGAATGGCTGTGGCTGGCTTGCATTTGTACTTGGCATTCATAGTCTTCTTTTCTGATAATGCACAATCAGGGTAGAATGAGATTAGGGGCCCATATGAGTTTGCTAGGGTTGCTATAATAAAACACCAGGAACCAGGTGGCTTAAACGGCAGAAATGTCTTTTCTCCCAGTTCTGGAGGCTATAGAAATCCAAGAATGCAGGGTTGGCAGCTTCGGTTTCTTC
The DNA here is from genome assembly GCA_004024625.1 of Mellivora capensis. Taxonomy (NCBI): domain Eukaryota; kingdom Metazoa; phylum Chordata; class Mammalia; order Carnivora; family Mustelidae; genus Mellivora; species Mellivora capensis. Next base: position 63,307 of record PISX010005007.1, on the reverse strand, counting down.
TGAGGCCTCTCGGCTTGGCTTGCAGTTTGTTGCCCTCTGGACGCATCCTCACCTGCCCGTTCCTCCAGGCACCGGGCTCCTGCTGTCTCTCTGCAGGGCCAAATTTCGTCTTCTTCTAAGGACACCAGGTCCAACTCACTTAGAGCCCACGCTGCTGACTCATTTTAACTTAATCCCTTCTTTATAGGCCCTATCTCTGAATAGTCACGTTCTGAGCTATGGGGTTTAGGACTTCCACTTCCCTGGTGGGCAGGGGGTGGGGGCACCCAGTTCAACCCATAATAGGCACTGGTGAGAAGAAAAAGATCAGAAACAGAGTGTGGAAGAAGGAACCAAAGAAATAGTCATCTGTGATCCTGGAGCCTTTAAGACATACACTGTGCCTGTGATTTACTATACTGAGACTTCATGGCAACCCACTGCTTCTGATTTGAAAAAGACCCAGTTATGGGGCACCTGGGTGGCTCAGCCGTTAAGTGTCTGCCTTCAGCTCAGGTCGTGATCCCGGGGTCCTGGGACTCAAGCCCTGGGTCGGGCTCCCAGCTCAGAGGGAAGCCTGCTTCTTCCTCTTCCATTCTCCTTGCTTATCTGTCTGTCCCTCTCTCTGTCAAATAAATAAGTAAGTAAGTAAATAAAATCTTTTTAAAAAAGGGAAAAGATCCAGTTAATTCCCCCCAATCCTAAAACATAAATACATATAAAGCATGGAGTAGGGGGCCTAGGAAAAAAGGGAAAAGATCCAGTTAATTCCCCCCTATCCTAAAACATAAATACATATAAAGCATGGAGTAGGGGGCCTAGGGCTGCACTGGCTGCAAAGAAAAGGCTGTTTGGGGAGGTTGGAGGGTCTGCTGAGTGCTCCGTTGCTAAACCCCTCAATGCTAATGTGAAAAATGTCACTTCTCCGTCATGCAGCAGAACTGGGAGATTTTCATGAAGAAACAGACAAGAAACACCTGGCACAAACCCGCTACTTACCGAACCAGGACTGTTTAGAGAGCAAGATCGTGCACTTTCATCAGAAGCATGTGTGAGTCCTTCCTTCAACCAGTACCTGCTTCTACCAGCAGGGAATGGGACAGCTGGGGTCAGGCTCTTAAAAGCAAGTCCTTAAGTCAGAGAAGCTCCAGGCTCAAGAAAACACTGAGCTCCTCCCGGATCCCTTAGGGAGGAGGTGGCATTCTTGCTGCATTTATTAAGCTCATAAATTCTTTCCCTTTGCAGTGGCAGGAGCCCCGCGGAATCTGACATCCTGCTACTGGATGTAGCGAGGAAGCTGGATATGTATGGCATCAGGCCTCACCCTGCCAGTGACGGCGAAGGCACACAGATCCACCTGGCTGTCGCTCACATGGGAGTACTGGTGTTACGGGTAACAACCATTTCCTTCCAAGTCCTGCGGCTTTGGGGGTTATCTTGGCTCGAACTTGGGTGACCTTGCCCCTCAGTCCTACCACCAGCCAGAAAGGGAGAGGATGCTTATGAGTGTCCTGGGTCCATCTTCTTGCCTTCATGGGCTTTGCCTCCATTTGTGGTTTCTGACGGGCTGATTTGACTCTGAGGAGCTCACACATTGGATTGGGCCGGCGTGGTGGAGAAAGTCAAGAGGCCCTTTAGAACTCTTAGACCCTAAATATGAATATGGATTTTGGCATCCTAAAAGCTTTGGCTGTGACACCAAGTGCACCCACCTTGTCCAAATCCACCAGAAGCAACCCAAAGAGACCAAATGAGAAAGTCACAAACAGGTGAGGAGCAGACTCGGCTAGAAGTATCTTCTAGCCTTCTAGAAGTCTATCCTCGGCCTTCTCATGTTTCGGGTTGTAAACTTTGCAGCATGAGAGTCACACAGGTGGGCAAAAGACTCAGTGGGTCACAGGAATAAGTGTTCCCCCAGGAAGAAATTTGACCCATTCTACTCTAACTGCCCCCCATCAGTCCTTGCCGTTTCCTACTGCGTGGGAGAAAATGGGGAAGGGGAGGGGAGCAAGGCCGTCATGTTAGTCGGGAGCTCTTCCAGCCCAAGCACTTCTGTGGACAGTGTGGAATAAAGTAGCCAGTCTATTTTGTCCTACCCCAAATGCAGTCTAAGAATACTTGTGTACCGAGTACTTTGTATGTGTTCGGTATTGCATTATTCTTAAAAAAAAAAAAAAACAGCCCAAAGCCAGCTTTATTGAGATGTAATTTGCATAATCTACAATTCATCTGGTTTAATTGTCCAATTCAATGGGCTTGAGTATATTTACAGAGTCTGGCGGCGACTATTCCTTCATTCATTCATCCTTCTGTCGGTATAGTTACTGTATAGCTAGCCAGTGCCAGATACTAGAGCTGCAGAGGTAAACAGGAGGGATGCTGACAAAGTCTTTCTTTTCTTAAAAGATTTATTGATGTATTTATTTGAGAGAGAGAATGTAAGCAGGGGGAGGGGCAGAAGGGAGAATCCTCAAGCAGACTCCCTGATGAGTGCAGAACCCGACATGGGGCTCAATCCCAGCACCCTGAGATCGTGACCTGAGCCGAAATCAAGAGTCGGATGCTCAGCTGGCTGAGCCATGCAGGTGCCCCATGGACCTTGTATTTTAATAGGGGGAAGACGGACAATGAAACAAGTAATTTTAAGCAAATGCCATGTATTTGTTTTTGAAGTATGGGGTGCTAAGGTAACGCATGTGAAAAGGGTTTAACATTTAAGCTAAGGGGGAACCTAGCTGGCTCAGTTGGAAGAGCTTGTGACTCTTGATCTTGGGGTCATGAGTTCAAGCCTCATGTTGGGTGCAGAGATTACTAAAAATAAGTAAATAAATAAACTTAAAAAAATTTAAGCCAAGACTGGAGGAAGTTGTCCAGATCAAAGAGATAAGGTTGGTGGGGGGGGGGGGAGACGGGGGCAGGGCATGGATTCCAGACAAAAGGCAGAAAGACAAAGGCCCTGAGAAGGGTAAAGGATGGGACCGTCAGCAAACTAACATAAGCATGACCTATGGCTCAGGTCATTAAGATTCTCACAATTTGGAGAGACCAGAGAAATAGTGATCAATATCAGTAATCAGTAATAAGTAATCCAAAGCTAATCTATCCTACACACATGAAGCTGCACAGCAAGCATACATAACAAACTAATAAGTGTGGTTATCCATAGAGAATGGATAGATGGGTACAGAGGGACAGATAGAGGAATGATGGTGGTGGGAGCGAGACTTCTCGATGTGTATATTTTTTGTATACCTTTGATTTTTGGACCATTTAAACAAACAAACATCAAGCAATTGACCAACCAGCCAACCAACCAACCAACTACCCAAAAGAGCTAAATGGTTTGAACAGTCCAGAAGAGCCCAAGGCATTCAGAGCAGTTAGAAATGGATAGTTATACAGAATATTTTAGAAGGGGGGTGCTAGCAGACTGGCAAGACAGCTTGACTACGGGGAAGTCAATTCTGGGTAAGGAGAATGACAAGCCCTCTGGGAGGGAAGGTACAGAGTTGGATGGAAGGGTGTTTCCTAGGATCAGGGGGATAGAAGGCTGGCTGTTCAATACAGCTGAGGCAGGAAACCCCAGCCAAACGTGTTTAGACTTGGCAGTTGAATCTGGAAACATAGGAAGGGGGTGCTGTTAGAGAACTGACTGTAGTCATCCCTTCCTCCCATCGTCTCCCTATCCTGGCTGGAGAACTTTCCCACGTGAACCCCTTCTTGCTTGCATTTCAGAACAGCCTTATGTCCCCCTGGAATACCTTCTTTGCCCACAGCTCCTACCTAGTACAACAGGATCACCCTGTGCGAGAGGTGGGATGGTCCCATGCATGAAGTGCGTTTTCTAACAGGTTCTCATTGTCTTCAAAACCAGCTTGTGCTGACATTCACCTTGAAATCTGCCATGCATGTCATTACAGGGCAATACAAAGATCAATACTTTCAACTGGGCTAAAATTCGCAAGTTGAGTTTTAAGAGAAAGCATTTTCTCATCAAACTTCATGCCAACATCTTGGTAAGTAGTTTCTAATAAATTCTTTTACTTTCTGTTCACTTGGGATTTCTTAGTTGTTTCAGCAAATGGTCTGAATGTGAGTGGTGAAAGCTGAGGGGTGAGGTACTCCCTTTTTTGCTTCTACATAAATAAACCAGAGCATTAGTCATATTTTTACTTGAGGCAAAACACCAAGAAATCCTATCGGCAGTTCAGAATGAATAAACTAAGTAGGAAAATGGGGTGGCTGAAATGAAAGCCAAGTCTCCTTAAAAACCATGTTTTCCCCCCAAGGATTTGATAAGTCAAATTCAAGTGACCAGATCTAGGACTACGGACATGTTTAATTGCTGTTATCTGCCCCATTTTATATTTTCGTCTCCTTTCCTTAAACAAAAATAACTGAACACTGAGTACATGCCAAATAATTGAACACCTATTATTTGCCAAAGCAGGATGTGGTATGGGGGGGTGGGGTGTAGATCAGGCAGAAGCAGCTCTTATTGGTCAAGGCTGGATTGTACAGGGTAAGACAAAGGTGCTAGAAAGAATGTTCTTTGTGACTCTAAAGGAAATCAAAATGTGTATCCGCTCATTTTTTGACTTTTAGAAGATGCTGTAGTATGGCCTTCATTCTCTGGATCTTAGCCTCACACAAAAGTGTTCATTTGAGCATTTCAGGAGACTGTCTCCAGTGTAAAGCTCAGGGAATGTCCCAGGGCTGCATGTGGGAACCTGGAAAGGAATGAGGGAAGGGGGGAATCAGCAGAAAACAGGGCTGCATGCACACATGCGCAAATGGGGGTCATAAAGTGGGTTGGGGTATGGGGAAAACTTAACCTTTAGGTCTGAAAGTCTAAGCTCCCCTGGAACAGATGAAGACATGCTAAATGAGCAACACAGAGCATCACAGAACAAGGCAGCATAGGGAGGGTGATGTGTTTCTAGCTAGTATGTTAAAAAGACTGCTCTACGTATAATCATCCTATAAAGCCTACCATCTATAAGGAAATCGCCTCCTCCCCCTGTTTCCTGTTGGTCATTTATAACTTCTTGTCACCTTGAAAGGATGTCCTTTGATGTTCATTTTAACCTAATTTACAACTTCATAAAAATGTTCCTGGCAGAGAAGAGGGGGTAAAAACGTGTTTGAGGTGTGGGGGCTCCAGAGCAAGATTGGCTTCTCAGAGAAGGCTCTGTTTCTGAGCATTGGCCATGTCTGTTCCTCAGAAGGTTGCCAGTTGTTTGGTTTTAGTAGGTGTGAAGACTGTAGGGAGCCAAGTGGAAAATCAGAAGCTGCATGGGCCCCTGGACCAATCGTTTGGAAAGCATTAGGAATCAAAGTTCTTTGATAGTCTTGAAGGATGTTTGGCTTGATGGAAATTGGTTTACACAGGTGTTGTGCAAGGACACCTTGGAGTTCACCATGGCCAGCCGAGATGCCTGCAAGGCTTTCTGGAAGACCTGTGTGGAGTACCATGCTTTCTTCAGACTTTCTGAAGAGCCCAAATCCAAGCCCAAAACCCTACTGTGCAGCAAGGGTTCCAGTTTCCGCTATAGGTAATGAAATAGTGCACATAAGCAAACAGTACACACAACTTCTTTTCAGTAGTGTGGAAGGCAGTGGGAGGCATTAAATTCTAGAAGCAATGAAGAATCCATTTCAGTCACTTAAAGGGTGATCCCCTTTACTGTTCCTTCTCTGTGTGACACCTGAGGTCCATATTTCCTAAGGGGGAGGCCAGAGGAGGGAAGCACCCTAGTTTAGGGGCTAGATCAGAATATTGGCAAGGATTGGGGGGGGGACTTATGCTGTTTGAGAAAATGTATTTAATGAACTTATAGTTTTCCTTATATCGCAACTTACATGCAAGGTATGGGAAGGAAAGCTCAACACCATCTGTTTGGTGGTGGTTGGGCAAGAGAGATGGGGAGACAGTCTTGGAGGAGCTCAGGGAGGCCGAACTCCGAGCTATACGGTGGTAGAGGCTCCTCGGCGCAGGTGACACTTTGGAGGAACGGAAGCAAGGTCAAAATGAGATCTCATTTTTACGCGAATGCACCAGCCTAGGAATTCTTTGGAAGAAGCCTTCAAAACTCTTAGCTAAGATTTAAAACAAAACAAAACCCTTCTAATTGAATGTTTCTCATAGGGGATTTTCAAACAGTAGAAGCCCTTTTAGGAACTGAGATCTCAAAAACATAGGTATTTTTGGATGGAATCTTTCCAAAATGTGTTTTACAAATCCCCACCTTCTTAAAAACAGATGATACTGGGCATATTTTGCCCTTTTCTTAACGACCGGAATTATTATAAACATCACTTATCCTCTGCGGGCAGCTGTGTTCCAGTGATGGCCGCCGGGTTGGGGCGGGGGAGGCATGTCAGTCCCTGTACCTCAGTGATAAATGGCTCAGACTAGTTGGGTTTTATTATTTTTCCTGATTTCTTTTTTGGCTCTTGTGTTTCTCCCAGCCGTCAGCTGGCTTTCTTTGCTGGTTTATGTCTGGCTGGAGCAAACATCTTCTACTATTTAGTTAGCTGTTTTTCTTCTGTCAGGAATTGGAAAAACCAGCTAAATAGTCTTATTAGAAATTGTATGTAAATTTGCAGGTAGGGAAAAGGCCTTTATAGGAAAGTCGGTTTGTTTTCAAGGCCAGAATTTTTAACTGTGATTTAGTCCTGTTCCGAAGCTTTTAAAAATCTTCTGGGTTCTGAGTAGTTGAGGTTGCTCTAGGCCTGACAGTTGAAAAAGCGGGTAGTTATCATTACTGTGATGGTCAGCGATTCATGGCATATGTCATTCATGGGGACGCTGGACTTCAATAGTAATTGAAGCTTTGGAGTTTTAGTAGCCTCCTGGCTTATGAGTGGTGTTAATAAAATATCTATCTCATTCTTAATCACAGTGGAAGGACCCAACGGCAGCTTTTGGAATATGGAAAGAAAGGGAGGTTGACGAGCTTGCCATTTGAGAGGTACGGGATTTTCTCTCCCTCTCATGCTGACTTGAAGCCGAATGTAGAGATTTCTATGTATTCTCTATGTGCCTGCAGACCATTTCAATTCCTTCCTTTTGTGCATTACAGGAAACATTACCCATCTCAGTACCATGAGCGACAGTGCAGGTCCTCACCAGACCTCCTCTCTGATGTGTCAAAACAAGTAAGGTTTCTGAGAATCCCTTCTTCTTTAGATAAATGTACTGCATCTACATGTCAAATGCTTTTAAGAATTGATTCTGCCAGAAATCTCCCGGTGTGTGAAAGGGTGACTCTGAGTAGGCTAGCCTCCTCAGGAGGTCTGTTAGCTCAATCTTTCCAGCCAATAGAAGACCATTTAATAAATTACCACTGGTGTGCACCTTATGGACTGAAAGGATCTGGCACATCTCTAAATTGCAACTTGTATTGCTAATGTCGTGTAAAATGTGGATCCAAGTGAATTTCTATGGCTTTGAATTTTTTAAACTAAAAGCTCTTTTTTTTTTTAACCTAATGAAAAATTTTAAGGCTTAGAGGAAGCTTTCAGGTCTTGGGTTAACGTTTTAAAGTACTCTTGTCGTGTAATTTTGTCACTTAATTTAAGAACAAAGTGCTATTCTCCTGGAACCATGAGATGATGGCTTCATTTGAGTTTTATAAGCATTAACCATGTTAATTATTTTTCTTTTGCTCTCCCTAAAAAAAAAAAAAAATTATAGGTCTCACAACCTCTCATGTCTTCATTCAAATCATAGGCAGTTTTTATCTCAAAGGCATCACGGAGGTATAATGCCATCTAACTATGTGACCCTCTGGTGCCATTCGTAGCCCTCCTTCCCACCATTTTACAGAGAATAGGGAGGATGCTGGAGCAGGGAGGTCAGCAGATCTGCCTAAAGTCCCAAGGCAGAGCCAGAACCGGAAAGCAGAACCCCTGGCTCATTTACAAATGAGCTACTAAACCATTCTGCCTGAAGTACCATGCCAGCGGAAGTACATGGAGAACTCAAGAGGCAAGGAGTGGGATGGCAGTGAGAAAGGAGACTGTCGTGGGTATTTTTTAGCGCAAGGATTGGGATATGGTACAAGGTATTTCCCTCTCTGTATACATTCGTCAACCTTGGAATAGAACACGGAGTCGAGATGACCTTGTGAAAAATACCTTCGTGAAATTTAAGGCGAGTTGAGATCCCTGCCCCACCCACCCCCAAGCAAATGGCTTTTCTCTTCTTTCACCAACATGTCCTTTCTCTCAAGGTGGAAGATCTGAGACTAGCGTCCGGCGGTGGGTATTACCGAAATGTGAATGGAGGGCACGCGTCGGAGCCGGTGCTAGACGGCAGGAGGAGGAACTCAGCAGTGGGGGTGACGTTTGCAGCCGAGCTGGAGCGTTCCAAACCAGAGGCGGATCCCACACTGTTACACCAGTCCCAAAGCAGTTCCTCTTTCCCTTTTATTTATACAGACCCTGTCTTTAGTACTGACCCGGATCCCAGAGACTACTTTGAGGAAAGGAGTCCTCTGAGCTCCTTCCAACCAAGCTCTAAGTTTGCTGACAAGCACATAAGCACATCTTCTGGCCTGGCAAGCAAAGTGAGTCCAGCAAGGCAGCTAACTTACACAGATGTGCCCTATATTCCTTGTACTGGTCAGCAGGTTGATATTATGCCTCCCCAAGTCTTTTTTTATGTGGACAGACCACCCCACGTGCCCAGACGGTCTCCAGTCATGGCAGAGGAAAGGGAAAAGCCAGACAGCCGTCTGGCGCCCACTGCAATGAAGCCAGCCAAAAGAAGCCCAAGGAATGTCAGAATGAAGAGCTTTCAGCAAGACTTTCAAGAACTCCAAGAAGCTATGGCCAGGACTAGTGCGAGGAGCAACATCAATGTAGATCTGGAAGCGGAAGACCCCAATTTAGAAGATGCGTTTGCATGCAGCATTCAAGACCAAACCCCGAAGCGATCCCAGAGCCAGTCAGACATGAAAACGATCCGTTTTCCTTTTGGGTCCGAATTTAGACCTTTAGGGCCTTGTCCTACTCTGAGTCGTAAAGCTGACCTTTTTACCTATATGTTTGCAGAGCAGGAGTTTCCAACAGTTTTAATGGATCAGGGAGCAGCAGAAAGGTACGTAGCTAGTGAATCCAGTGATTCGGAATCAGAAATTCTTAAACCAGACTACTACTCTTTGTATGGCAAAGGAATCAGGTCGCCCATGGCCAGAATCCGCTTGTCTTCTGGTAGTCTACAGCTTGATGAAGAGGATGAAGGTGTTTCTTTCAATACCCCAACTGCTGAAGACAGGACTTTGTTAAAACCATGTAATTACTTTTTAGCTTGAAAGTGTGAACTCAGTGAACATTTCTGGGCCAGTTCCACGTTGCCAACTTAAGCAAAAAAAATTAAGGAACCTTCTGCACAAACCATTTTCTTGGTTACCCTTCATTGGTATTGAGGGGATCTGCTATGTTTGGGCACCTAGCTCAGGAAAAGATCCAGCTGCTGCCTCATTCCTCAAGCTCCCCTCTTCAGTTTCCTCTGAAGGGGCTCCAGAACATACCCTCTCCTCACCAGCACTGTGGTGGGGCGAGGTGGCTACTTGTCATCTGCATTGTACATTTCCCCATAGAGACATCAGTGACTATCAACACTGTATGATGTTGGCAGTAGGGGTTGGCATAGCATTGGCCTCTGATGTCCTTTAGTGATTTGGTAGATTGTGACTGTGTTGGTCATTTTGTTCTTCAGCCATACTGTGACTAAAGGTTCCCATAAAAATGGTCCTGTTGTATGTTAAAGACTTCAATTTTTGTAACATATATAAGGGGGAGCATGGCCATCCTATACCTCAAGAACAAGATGGTGGCACAGAACCTCCCACCAGATGCATCTAGGACTTGGAAGCATTCTAAACCCTGGAAATTCATGAATCGGTCAATTTCTAAAGCCAGATAGATGCCCAATGAAGATATTATGACGTTTGACTTACTATTTCTCTACTCTTAACTATTATATGTAGTGACAGATAAAAGTTTACATGTTGGTTTCTCTTTCTCCTGTAAGACTTTATTGTTTTGCCATCTCTTGCTGTATGTATGTAGGCAAGGAAATGAGATGAATGGTATTTTAATAAAGAGTGATGGAAATCCATTTACTAAAAAAATAAATTGCAAGTATGATCTTCATTTTGTTTTAGTCAATTTCAGAAATGTCTGGTTTTGGTCTATTATCAAGGGAAGGGACAGTTAGAGAACAAGAAAAAGGAAGGAGACAGGTGAAAATGTAGAGTCAGGGAAGGAGAAGTCATAGAATTGGGGTAGTTGATGAGAAAAAGGATAGTGCTAAAACCAGACTGAGTTCACGAACCAAGATTCTACTCTTGACCCATTCAAAATTTCCCTACTATTCCCCCTGGAAGGTCCAGTATTCCATTTGAGCACTTTTGTTTATTGATTTTAATGTTAAGCACAACATATTTACAAGATAATGGTAGGTACTAACTTCAAAGAAACGGTGCAATTATATAAGCAAGCTATTTTTAAAAACATTTTCTTTCTTTCTTTATTTGAGAGGGAAAGAATGAGTGAGGGAGCAGGAGTGGAGGGGAAGGGCAGAGGGACAGGGAGAAGCAGATGCCCCATTGAGCTGGGAGCCCAGTGATGCGGGGCTTGATCCCAGGATTCTGGGATCATGACTGAGCTGAAGGCAGACACTTAACCAACTGAGCCACCCAGGTGCCAATATGCAAGCTCAATATACATTTATTTAATATATAAATATTTATAAATATATATGTAACAATATATAAATGTATATATAGCTTGCATCATGGTATTACTTTCCTAGTCCTTGTATCAGAAAAATTCCTTTTAATACACCTCTCTCTAGCCCTTTCCCACACTCTAGCACTTTCTTCCCTGCTCCTACCCAGTAACATGAATATAAAAAAGCGATTTAATAGTAAGAATATATTGAAGCCTAGTCACCTATATGTTAATCCTATAGATTCTTTTTTAAAAAAAGATTTTATTTATTTATTTGACAGAGAGAGACACAGCAAGAAAGGGAACACAAGCAGGGGGAGTAGGAGAGGGAGAAGCAGGCTTCGCGCCCAAGCAGGGAGCCCGATACGGGGCTCGATCCCAGGACCCTGGGACCATGACCTGAGCCAAAGGCAGATGCTTGACGACTGAGCCACCCAGGCGCCCCAATCCTATAGATTCTCAGAGCTACAGTAAGTTCATCCTTGACTTTTTCCTGAGGAAAAACTCAAATTCCTTTAAGCTCTCAGTTTCTGGAAGTCTTTGTGAAATTTCTTTTCCCCAGAGAACTATAGGGTTCAAATCTGTGTATGACTTCCTAATAAAACTGTAGTTGGGGTGACCACACAATGTATTGTCCAACCTAGGGCATTTCTGAGTGAAAGGCGACTCTACCAATAATTGTGTCAGGACAGGGGGACAGATATGCACTGTAACTCCCATCAGTGCTTCAGTGTGAAGAATACCTTCTAGTTTTCAATGGAGATGTTGGTGTTAAAGTTCCAACAACAAATTAAAAGGCAGAGGAGACAAAATTTCAAACAATAAAAATTCCGCCTCATACCCCCACCTCGAAAAAAACAGATGCTGAGGACCATGAAATTTAAATATTTATTTTTAAATCCCCCACAACACTGGAACATGCTTCACCTAGACACAGTTTATAGGACTAATAACTCTAATGAATAAGCAATATGATTCCTATCCATCATGCAGCTGTGTTGTAAAGTTTCAAATAATCCATTTATAAATTCACTGCTTTTGTTTTTACAAAAATATTCATTTAACCCATGATGTGAGTTGCAAAATTTCTAGACCTCTAATAGATTACGAACCGTAACTGTGTTTCGGTCACATAGAAGGTGAAAATTTCAACTGAACCATTACTTCAAAATACAATGCATTAAAAGTAATTGTTACAATATAGGCACCAATGAAAAGAAATTTCTTGGCGTGTGACATGACGACGACTTACTCAAGTGTCTGAATTATTACAGAAAGAGAAGAGGTAATGGCCACTTTGAGTAAAAACGGTATTCTCTACTTGAAGAACACCTTTCTTCTAATATTTGGCAATTATTCAGATTTTTAGAAATGACTTCGGCGCAAAAACCCAACTGTGCAGATCCAAACAACAAAACGTTAACTACCAAAACTAATTAATACCAATAATTCTACAACTACTGAAATATAGCCCCAGTTTGGAACTTAGGCAGGCGTAATACATATACTGGGCTTTAAAGAAAAAAAGGTATTACCCATGTAACGGTACCATAAATATAACTGAAAATTAACTGTACAGGCTAACAACTTCTCTACGGACATAGGTCATCCTGTACTATGGTTATTTTCACATGAACTAGAAAATGCTTATTTAAATACCCTTTCAAAAATGAACAAAATGATGCTTTTTGTACTGGATAATTACAAAGAACAAAAATGTATAAATAGTTTATAGGACATTTCACTACCTTGACGAGAATATGCTGGTGTCTAAGGTATATTCATACCTGTTGATCAGGTACTTAATCACATGAATAACAGCTCTTACTTAAGCTCCCCAAATCCAAGCATATAATATGTGATATGAGTTGAAGATTTTAAAAACAAAGCCTTACAAATTCCTCCAGGATTGCCAAAAACCCATCCTTGGTTAATTAATATTGCTTGAAATGTCCAACCATGTTAAATAAGGGTTAACTGCCTCTTCTGCAAGAGAAGGTCAATACTATACACCAAGAGGTACCTCCGCTGCTACATGTTGCCTAGACATGCTTCAAACACAGGGCTCTCAAATGCGATCATCACTGAGCTGCCTGGAAAATCATCCCAAGTTGGTAGAGGGAGTCAATACTTTGCAGGTTTCATTTCCAAGAGCTTATTAAAAACTTCAGTTTTAAGAAAATATGACTTGTTTCTACCTCCCCACCAACAGTCATTTTTAGAATATGCTTGTTTTTTTTTTAAAAGAGTTTTGATGCTTGATGATTTGCAAACATTCGGTATTTAGGATGACTTTGAAAGACCTGTACGTTTCATGAGTGTACAGTTAACTAAAGATCAAAACATGAAAGGTATTCATCCCAGTAACTTAAGTAATAATGATACCTAAAAGCAAAACTGTATCTCAACATTTAGTAGAATACAGGTGAAACTATAGTATTAAAAGTTATTCCTTACAAAATAATCTCTTTAAACTATAAAATGATAAACACCATCACAAAACAGTTGAAGAGTTTCTTCCAAATCTTCAATGTTGCAAAGATCCAAAAGGCACATGGAGCTCATGAGTTAAGCACTGTTAAGCTTGAAGTAGCTTTGGTGGGTTTCTCTGGGTCCATATGAAATAGAGGCCAGTAAGAAGAAGTTCCTTAGGGGGATTCATCTGCTGAACACCTATAAAATGAAGAAAAACTTAAAAGTTATATACAAATACACATTTGTATTTCTCATCTGTATGAACTCTGCAATAAAGGTACTGATTCATCAAACTAAATTCTTTTACTGAATCTTATCAGGTACATGTTAAAATATAAAGAAGTTCAAAAATCTCTTCTGTAGGGGCAACCTGGGTGGCTCAGGTGGTTAAGCATCTGACTCCTGATGCTAGCTCAGGTCTTATCTCAGGGTTGTGAGTTCAGGCTCCATGTGGAGCCCACTTAAAACCAAAATCCCTTCCGTTTCTGATTTGACAACTTCCAACTGACTTATCTAAGGGATTCTGAAGAGGAGCTTTAGTGTGTATGAGGACATATGGGCTTCATCAGTTAGAAGATCTATCAGAATGTGTGATTTTATAGGCCGTATAGTTTGTTCCAACTTGATCCCAGTGGCATCACAAATACAAGCAAGTAGAAAGATGCATCGAGAAGCGATATATAATGGGACTGAGACTAGAATTAGGGTTGCTTCATTCCATTGGAGCTAAGGAGGTGTATATATGTTTGTGCATGCAAACAAAAGTCTGGTTTCAAAAGGGAACTTAAAAATTAAATGTATGAGCTTTACTGAATGGGACCAAAGTTAAACCAACAATTTGAGACAGTGTGGAAACTAAAGTCAATCTTAAGAACCTTTTGTAGGCTGTACTGACTTCCTCTACCTATAATCCTTCCCTTAACTTTTCTTACGGGGGCTAAACGTAAGAACTTCAGCACTGGGAACTATGTGAATAGTAGTGTGATGAGGGTAGTGGCAAGAATGAAAGCATTCCATACGCTCCATGACCTTCTGTCTGTACCCCTACTAGCGGGCAAAGGAAAACAAAACAAAACAGGCCATTTCTTTCGGGGGAAAAGTACCTTGTAATGCCCAAAGGTAACAATTTCAAAAGCTCATGTTTAAGATGGGCAACAAATAAAATGGTTTTAAGCATACAACTATTAAGAAGGGACTTGATAATTAAGAATAGCCAAAATGAATGAATCAAGGTAATCATATATTGTAACATAAACATCCCAGAGAAAATGTAAAGATAATTTCTTAAATGACATTTCAAGCTTACTTTTGAAATTTTTCAATTAATTTCTTCACCATTTTATCTGTGATGCCAGGACAGGCGGCTTCGGCCACAGCAATACTTTTCTCAAGTTCTTCAATTGCCTGATTCCTGCTAGCGTTATTCTCATCCTGCTGTTTAAGCTGCGGAAAATCAATAGTAATAACATTTGAAATTGCCAGACTTCTTAACATAGATATCCAAAGCTAATGAATCCGTACTTACTTCAGCAAACGCAGGTGTGATTATCATAGACAAACAGCTCAGTGTTTGCACGAGATCTTGCTCCTTGGAACAAACAATATAGATTATGCAGATGAAATTGACATAAGTAGTCATGGTTTTCTTATTCTTTAACAAGTGACGACTAACTGGACACCTCTCTCCCAAAAGACCCAATATAAGGCACGCTTCCCTGCTTCCTTCCCACCCATCCATCATCCAGAAGACCTTTAACCTCTAGGATTACAACAGATACCCACGATTCCACTGGGTTTATGCATGTCTAGGTTGCATTTAAATACATACCGATGGCCACTTAAATGACTCCCATGACCTTTACTTAATGAGCTCAAAACTAACGGCACATGAAGCATTCTATGGACACAGTGAGGTAAACGGGCACTTAGGGGTATTAAATTCTAGTAATTTTTGGCCATCACAATCTCACTACATTAGTCCACAAGAGTCCTATCGAGAGAAAAGTGATCACCGCCATGCACATACTGCCCCATTCTGGAGTTTCTTTGGATCAGGCTTCTTTCGCACGGTGGTAAAGCTCCATTCGGGATGAGTATTACTTTCTCTGCTGGTGGATTCCCTAAAGAGATGGCCCAAAATACTAATATAAGTTTCTAAATTATTTAGCTTGGTGAAGATACCAAATCAATGTAGCCAGACTCTGAAGAGTTGTTCCGATATATAAAAAGTCACAGTATTTAAAAGCATCTGCTCTCAGTTTTGGGTGGAGACTATTTACTGAAGAAGGGCAGTGGTCCTCAAATCCCAAGTGTGCATCACAATGGCATGTGGAGATCTCTCACCATATAGAAAGGCCTGCCCCCACCCCTTCCCACTGACCAGATCAGGATCTCTTGGAGTGTGGCTTCTGCTTCTTTTTTAAAGTTCCATGGGCCACTTTCATGGACAGCCATGGCCAACAAACCAACAGGGCACAAGAATCAGCCTGGTATTTTTTATTCTTTTCAAAAGTAGGGCAATTTCTTATAAATGCAGGACTCTGAGAATATTATCGGAAGAAATTTCATGTTGCCTTTGTGCCAATTCAGCCAGTGGAAGAGTAAATTCTGGTGTGACCCACAGACTTCCCTGGTCTACATTAAGTCACAGACTTAGAATCTCAGATGTCCATGTCAATGCTGCAGTTAGAAAAACAGTGGAACTTTTTTAGGGGGGTAGAAATCATATATAGATGAATATTTAAATGTATCAGTCTGATCACAGTTTAGTATGTGGCCAAGGGGTGGGAAAGGCCCAGAGGTCAGCTCTCCAGAAGGATTCTGCAGGTTCCCACGCCCCCCCACCCGCTAAGTATGAGAAGACATAGCACCTTACCACTTGAGGCAAACTAATGTTAACACTTTTAATCGATTTTTTTCCCAAAATTTTGTAATATACTCAAGTATCCACTAGGGGTTAGACCGAGACCATTTAAAACAAGAGCAATTCACTTCTAAGAAAAAAAAAGTTTCCAGATTCATTGTACTCCACAGACTGTGATTTTAAAAGATTTCCACAGTTTCTGAAGTAAGACTCTAAAATAAGGTTTGTATTTTATGCTAGAGAAAGCACAGTGGATACTAGTTAAAAGACAGGCAGTATTAGAATGAGCTACCTACATAAAAAATTAAATGATTTGTACATACGAATCAGAGCCCTCAGAATCAGATTCGTCATCACTGTGGCCTTCTGCCTTCCATCTCTTAAATCGATCTATCAGTTCAGTCAGATAAGAAGTCTTCTTTGAATTTTTTACAATGAATTTGTGTTTCAGAAGTTCTTTTGCTGTAGGACGCTAGGGAAAAATAGTAAGGATGCATGAATACTTCCAGGCTCTTTATGATTACAAGGAGTGGTAAAAAAATTATTTCGATTATTAAGCAGAAAAGGTCCACCTGGAAAGTAGGTCTATAGACATGAGGACAACTAAAATGCTATAGGGCAATAAACAGCTAATTCTACTTTTTGAAGTGGTTCAAGGCAACCAAATTAAATTTACTACCTTGGTACCAATTTGTTCAAGCCCAGTGGGCAAAGCGGTAGCCTACCTACCAGCAAACTGGCAGGCAGGAATCTCTCGAAAGCACAGAAACACATGGCAGGATTTTGAAGATAAGTTAAAAATTGAAAAACGTTTCAAAATAGTGCTTTCAAATAATCTTATTATATTTACTGTAAGTTGAAAAAATGGATGACAACTAGCAAGGCTGTAACTTTATCATCAACTACACACATATGATGCCCAGATTAATCCTTTCTCCATCACCCATTAATTCATGGTGCATCTAAATGCAAATACCAGGGGCTGTAGGGGCTATTTCTCCCCTAGGGCTTTGTTAAAATCAGATTGTTCACTCTCAATTTAAAAACAGTTACATCAAGAACTTAGTTCTTGTACAGTTCTAGCTTCTAGAAGTCACCAGGCAGCTTTATTTTAGAAACAGTAAAGCGACTGCGATCAATTCTGCCAGGTAAATGAGTAGAGTTCGCTAGACTTCAGTAAAAACATGTTGAGAAATTCATATGCTGGAATTTCTCAACATTAAATTCTTTAAAAAGTGAAATGCACACATCGCTTTTCATGAAAAATGAAAACACAGTTGAATAAAAATCACTGTGGTGGGGCGCCTGGGTGGCTCCGTGGGTTAAAGCCTCTGCCTTCGGCTCAGGTCATGATCCCGGGGTCCTGGGTTCGAGCCCCGCATCGGGCTCTCTGCTCAGCAAGGAGCCTGCTTCCTCCTCTCTCTCTGCCTGCCTCTCTGCCTACCTGTGATTTCTGTCTGTCAAATAAATGAAATCTTTAAAAAAAAAACCTCACTGTGGATAGTTACATGCGTACTTTAATAATGACTTCCTATAACAGGAACTTTAGTTCTCAAATTTCTTTCCCTTTGAAATAAGAAATGATCAACAGAGTAAAGGAGCTAGGGACCATGAGAAAGAGCAAAAGACACAGGGAAAGGAGAAAAGGAAGAACAGAACTAGCAAGAGAGAAGGAAGAATCGGTTCCTAGAAGGATCTTAGGCAATTTTCATAGTCACCGTATTCCTCACTGCAGAAAAACCCCATTTGCTTATGCGGATTTAATAATCAAAACCAAACAGTAGTAATAGCAATATATACTCACAAATGACGGATCTTTGTTCAGGCAAGCATCAATGAACTCCTTAAAGGATTTAGTAAAGTCTCCAACGAGAGTTGGAGGATTGTTTTTTGGAATAAGGAATAGAACTCTCATCGGATGCATGTCAGAGTTAGGTGGCTCTCCTTTGGCTAGTTCAATAGCAGTGATTCCCAGTGACCAAATGTCAGCCTGATATAAGAGAGAGAGAAAAAAATTAGCTTGACATTCCATTCCAACAGACTGCCATGAAATAGCCTATGGGTCACAAGACTTTAAATGTCTTAAGAGAGGCACTTGGCGGGGCGCCTGGGTGGCTCAGTGGGTTAACGCCTCTGCTTTCAGCTCAGGTCATGATCCCAGGGTCCTGGGATCGAGCCCCGCATCGGGCTCTCTGCGTGGCAGGGAGCCTGCCTCCTCCTCTCTCTCCGCCTTCCTCTCTGCCTACTTGTGATCTCTGTCTGTCAAATAAATAACTAAATAATCGTTTTTTTAAAAAAAAGAGAGGAACTTGGCTGGGTCAGTTGGAAAAGTTTGCGACTCTTGGGTCTTGGGCTTGTGAATTCGAGCCCCATGTTGGGGATAGAGAGGAAATCAATCAATCTTAAACAAACAAACAATACAAAGTGTCTCAAGAAATGTTATGTAAATGTAATAAATTTTTATTAATTGAATTCATTTATTTTTTAAAAAATGACCAAATTTCCTTATGTTTTGCCAGATACCACATTCTAAGCACTGAGAATTCAGGTGGTGAATAAAGCAGACAAAAAATCTCTGCTCTCAAGGGGCTTGTGTTCCAACAGAAGAGACAGATGAGTAAATAAATAGTATGACGTCAGATGGTGCTAGGTTCTGTGAAGAAAAGAGTAAAATTAGGATAAGGGAATAATGAATGATGGGGTCAAGGGGCTGGAAATTTTACACAGGATGGCTAGGGAAGACTGCTCTGTGAGGTAATTAAAAAAAAAATTATTTATTGGGTGCCTGGGTGGCTCAGTGGGTTAAGCCACTGCCTTCGGCTCAGGTCATGATCTCAGGGTCCTGGGATCGAGTCCCACATCGGGCTCTCTGCTCAGCGGGGAGCCTGCTTCCCTCTCTTTCTCTCTCTCTCTCTGCCTGCCTCTCTGCCTACTTGTGATCTCTGTCAAATAAATAAATAAAATATTTTTTAAAAAATTATTTATTTATTTTAGAAGGGAGGGACAGAGGGAAAGGGAGAGTATCTCAAGCACACTCCATGCTAAGTGCCGAGCCCAACATGGGGCTGATCCCCCAACCCAGAGATCATGACCTGAGCCAAAACCAAGAGCTGGAAACCCAACTGACTGCACCACTCAGGTGCCCCTACTGTGAGGTAAGGTTTAAGCAGAGACCTGATTGGAAGAAAGGTTATTCTAGATAGAGGGAAGGGTGAGTGCAAAGGTCCTGAGGCTGGAGTGGTACTTGATATGTTTAAGGAATAGCAGTGAGGCCCCTGTGGTTGAAGGAGACAGAATATAGAGGAGGGTGAAAGGAGATGAGGCGGGAGAGGCAGACAAGGGCCAGATCATAGACAGCTATGTATGTGATAGTAAGGACCTAAGATTTTATTCTAAGTGGGATGGAAGGCTACTGAAGGGAAGGAATAGAGCTCAAATACAGGAACTTATGATTTAGCAGGAAGACTTGATAAAACACTAGCTTCTGAAATACTTTGAAAAGAAGGAAAATTAGGGCAGTTTTTTACATAGAATAGCATGTGATATAAAAGCTATTATTAAAAACAAAACAGTTTTATACAGGTAACACTTTACTTTTGAGTCATAAGCTGACTGTTGAATAACTTCAGGAGCCATCCAAAATGGTGTTCCCACAAAGGTATTTCTTTTGATTTGTGTATCTGTCAGCTGGCCAGCAACTCCAAAGTCAGCCAGTTTAACATCTCCTTGTTCTGACAGCAAGACGTTGGCAGCTGGGGGAAAAAAGAAACAAAAACCCCTCAGCTTCCTTAGAATATGGAAGCTATGTTTCTCAGGGTCATAGAAGATTTCTGTATACCTTTTATGTCTCGGTGAATTTTCTTTTCTGAATGCAGATAGTCCAGACCTTTCAAAATTTCCTTTAGCATGGTAGCGATCTGGAACTCATCAAATGGACCAGCTCGAAGCTGAGGAGGGAAAACACACACACTTTTACACACAACTGAATAATCTAGTTCAAACTGGGTATTATCTGTGAAATCAGGGAATCACTTAGATATACGAAGCAATTCTGCTTATTAAGCCAACACTGAAACAAACGGGGAAATAATTTAAAAGGTGAGGGAAGAGAGTAAATATTTAAAAGGTGAGGGAAGAGAGTAAATAAGTCGAAGGGAAAGGGTTTTTATTTTTTTTCCAAGACTTTATTTATTTACTTGGCAGAGAGAGAGAGAGAGATCACAAGTAGGCAGAGAGGCAGGCAGAGAGAGGGGGGGAAGCAGGCTCCCTGCTGAGCAGAGAGGCCGATGCGGGACTCGATCCCAGGACCCTGAGATCATGACTTGGGCCGAAGGCAGAGGCTTAACCCACTGAGCCACCCAGGCGCCCCCTGAAAAGGTTTTTAAATGATTAGATTTAATCTCGAATGATAATATAAGCAGTGTGACCTCTGTACTAGCTCCAAGTCCCAGGGTTCCTAAATATTTATCTCCAAGATTTAAGAAATATGCTTAAACAATGACAGAACTAGGTTTCTTTTCTTTTTTGGCTACAAAAAAAGAAATCAGCTATTTAAATTTTGGTGTTGGCTATTTAAATGATTAACTATTTACACTGAACTGATTTTGAGCGGCCCAGAGTACAGTTCTTAGCTTTTGTGGATCTCAATCACTTTGGAAGGCAGAATTTTTGAGACTGAAATTTACAAGTTAGCCAGGAATATGATAATTAATCTATTCAGACTTTCACTGTAAAAAAAAAAAAAAACACAACAGATCAAATTGTGAAGGGATACGGTTTTTCAAATAAATGTAACACATTTGCCTTTCTTTCCCCATCCCTGTACCAAAGCCAATAGTTCCAACTGGAATACAAGGAAAGCAATGATTAGGTTTCAGGAGAACTTGTAATGGAATATCTGAAAATCTCTCTTTAAAATAAATGGTTATTTTAAAGTTCTGGTACCTCATAAAGCACAAACAGTGGACTGTACAATATTATTACAGGAAAGGGTGGGAATCTAAAGTCAGCGCTGAGGTAGAGTTCTGTTTGCTGGAAGGAGGGAAGAGGTGGTGAAAATCAAACATCGCCCACTCTGCCTCACACTGGGAGGGATTCACAGCTCTTTGGCACCTTGTGTATTTCATCTTTCATGAATACCATATTTATTCTGAATAAAGGGCACTTTCATGTTGAAATGTAACAGCCTAAAATAGACCCTGTACTTCAGTCTCACCACTGAAAATGAACTGTGGTCTGGATATACAGTATACTCCGGGGATGTCCGTAGTTCAATAGGTGCCTTTCCTAGGAAACATTATCTATTTACTTATAAATCTACCAACTTCCACCCCAGAAGTTTCTATTTAAACAGGAGTGATTAAAGTTGTTCTCAAAGGTGAAAATGGCATTTTACTGATCGCTAGCAATGAAATTCTGAGGGACTACCAAGTAAGTGAGAGACCAAGGTCATACTAAGGATTCGTATGAGTATCACTGATCATAACATGTTGACAGGGGCAGAAGAGGTATTCCCTCAGTTAAAGAAATCAGGCAAGATCTCTAAGGGATACTACTTGTCATTCTGAAGGACTTCCAAAAGCGGCCTGGATAAGCCAGTATATTAAGTAAGGAATTAAAAAATATATATTTCCATAAAAAAAAAACAAAAAAGGGGTCCTAAAGACCCACTAGCTTATTGGGTATATTTAGGACCGGTTTAAAATTATAGGAAACGTAGACTCTCGGTGAACGGGCTACTGGGGGAGGCTGACAGGGGGAGACTCCATGGCAGGGAAATGGGAATGGGGTGCTGCAGCTGGGTTTTTCTGGTTCATTATCAGACATAAAACTATTTCAAGGCTTGTGGTTAAAATGTTTCCTTAGCCATGTTGACAACAATGAGAAAAGGAGAAAAAAAAAGGAGTTGGGAAAGAAACCGAAGGTAAGGTAAAGTCTACGCAACAAAGACTTTTTCTTTTTTTTTTTTGGCCGTATGACCTTGGGAGAGATAATGATGAAATCTTGGTTCACTGGCCTTGGAGTGCATAATTGAACTTCTCCTCAATGACTGAAGATGGTGACAATGTCTCTAACAGCTAATACCCATGCCTTCCGGGCCGCATATCAGCCTTGGGTACTTTGCCTCTATTGTCCACTGAGAGCGTGAGAGAGAGGGACATCTGCTCTTTCACAGACTATATACTTGTGGGCCTGGGTCTCTCCCCCACTCCTTTAGACTTCCAGCCGGTCCTAATCAGCCAGTCCTAAGGCAGTACATTGTGTTATGTCTTCTCTTAAGGCTGGCATATTGTTTCCAACTTTTTTCTTTGGTGCTCCTGTTTTATTCTATTAGCCTTATCGTATGAGTTTTTGTTGTAAGCCACCGCGATTCTTCTTGGAAAGAAGTCAGGTATGATCAATTCCATAAAATAACCTACAATAGGCACAAAGTCTGTTCATACACAACTCAGTTTTTTTTCAATGGGAGAGAATCTTGAGGTATAAACTCTAAAATGTTGACGTCAGTTACAAGTCATAATCATGCTCCTTTAGTTGGGCGCCAGCTTAAAGTGAGAAATACTCTCTGCTCAGCATCCCTCTTATTTCCTCTTGTCCCTAATAGCAGTGCCCTCCCTCCCACCTAATCCTCTTCCATTCCCCAAATGCTAGCATTCGTTTGTACGGGGCACATTTTCTCATCATGCGCCCTCCTTACAAAGGCCAGTTACATGAACTTTATCATTCAATCACAGTGTTCTTGAAAGTGAGAAACCTCGAGCAATTTATCAATTGAATTTCTTCTTTCAGTATTTGAGGAAATCAAGGCACAGAGGTTCAATGGCTTGTCCAGTATTAGCCAGCTAGTCAATAGTAGAACGAGGACGAGGACCCAGGTCTCTTGATTTTTTACGAACAGGGAAGGGATATGGTGAGCACCTTGGGGGACCAGATAAGGTAACTGTGATCAATTTGGAAAGGGCTCTTAACTATTTAAAAAGTAGAAGGAGGAGGATCGTGGAACAACTGGCAGGCTTCTTGTAGCGCTAATGAAAACACTATTGTGGAATAAAACTGTGACAAGACAAATGGAAATGAGGTCATTTAACTTCAAGAGAAGAATGAGATTTAACTCCATAAGCATGAAGGATTATTATACAAAGAAACACCAGTTGTGTTCTATCACTAGAGAGGAGAGAAAGAAAAAACGAACTCAAGCTTTAGGGTGTAAGAATTAGATTAGACACAAGGAGGGATTACCTAACTCAGCAACTGATTAAAATGAGATGAATTCCTAGAAGGAGATGAGACTCTCCGTCAAGTTTAATTACCATTTCTTTAGAATGCTTTAAATTTGGTTCTGTTTAAAGGACAGAAAATCTCTTACAGTCATTTCTGTTCATAGGATTATTTGAAACTTTGGAGTCATTGGCAGGGAGGATTAAACCCTTTTAGAAATATTTAATCACTCACGGTTGGGAAAACTCATCTCCACTTGAAAATAAGAGTTAAAATATTAGTTGATGATCTTAATCATCAAAACACTTTATTTTTAGAAACAGTACACTCTATAATTTCAAAAGCAGAAGCATGTTAAGAAAATATAAGTCATATAATATGAAAGACAGGAGGGAACTTAGAAATAACTTCTTCGTTTTATAGGATATCCGAGTCTAAGGAATTTGTGTCTGGTTCACAGGCACAGATTTAGTTATGAAGACAGCCCCATAAGATCAAACTCCTATAGGCCAGCTCAGTGGTCATCTTACTACACAAAGTTGCCTTTAGTAATGCATACTGAATTTTAAATATAATGTTATATTAATAAAGATTTAAAAGGGGGGACAGCAATGACAGAATCACACCAATTTAGGGAAAACCACCTGTGTTTCTCAAAGGGATTACGTGTGTGATCACAGCTTCATTGGATGAAACTTCTCCTGCCCATCGGAGGATTTCAGCACCCTGATCTTTGCCAACTAAAATGGCCCTAGCACTTCCAAGTCATTATGACAACCAAAAATACCATCACATTTCCAAATGGTCTATAGAGGGGCAGAGAGAATTCTATAGGGAACTGGGTCTGTAGGCCTCTTTGGTGAGAACCCAAGAACCAGTTTAATCACATTTTAAAAAATCCAAGGGGGTGCCTGGGTGGCTCAGTGGGTTAAGCCTCTGCCTTCGGCCCAGGTCAAGATCTCAGGGTCCTGGGATGGAGCCCCACATCAGGCTCTCTGCTCGGCGGGGAGCCTGCTTCTCCCTCTCTCTCTGCCTGCCTCTCTGCCTACTTGCGATCTCTCTCTCTCTATCAAATAAATAAATAAATAAATAAAATGTAAAAAAAAAAATCCAAGAACACTCTGTCTTTTCAGGGAAATCCTTGCGAAGCAAAACTCTAAACTGATAGCAATGGCCACATACACTCCTAATTTGCAGAGCTTTATTTCATTAAGATATTCATGTTTTATTCACATGCTAAGCATATCAGCAATATGCCCAATCCTGCAATCTAGCTCAATCTACATAAGGGCAGGGATCCCGAATTAAGAGTTTAACTTGAACATATTACCAGAGCAACCATTCAGCTCACCCAAAAGCCACTGCTTATGCCAGTTAAAAGAAAAAAGTTAAAGTATAGATGTGTAAGTGTGTAATTATTTAAAAATACTTACAAGATCCAGTGCTGAACCACCACCCAGGTATTCCATTATTATCCATAATTTTGAACCCTGTAAAATCCATGAAACAATTTAATAATTGTAAACCTGAGCCAAATAACTAGCATAAAATGTTAAATCTGACATACTAATGTACTGGTCTTAAAACACAAGTTTAAAATTCGTTGTTTGAAGCCCAGTATAGATTTTTCCATAGAACACTACAAATAAAAGTACAGTTCTGAGTCTTGACCTTCCTCCCAACCTTTTCAGCTTGTGATACGGCTAAATGAAGAACAAATTATTCTTAGTTTTAACTGTTGAACTATTAGCAATTTTTATAAAACCCAGAATAAAGTAACCATAGCCTTAAATTATTATTTTGGATGACTTTGAAAGGAAAAGATAGTCACATTAAGGAACGAGGAGGTATATGGAGACTTGTAGAAGTTTTAAATGGGATTTTAGAGTTTGAGTACACTGGTTAGCTTGCCTTATTACAGTTTTTGGCTTTTGTTCTCATGTACTGTACCACTTCTGTCAGCCATGATTAATGCGCATTTTTGGGACACATGTGGCGCCTAGAAAGGATATTGTCCCTCCTGGCCTCCAACTCCTACTGCCGAGGTGCATGGCTAAGAGAAAGGGAGTGTGTAGCTTGAAAAGCATAGGATTACTTGATTAATTCAAAATTAACTTCATTCTAAGTTGTACAGGAAGGAATGGGGCAAGTTACCTGAAGTATGTAAATTTCAATCAGGTACACACACACGTGCACACAGGCACCACTCAGCTCTGTCAGATAAAAATTGGAATCAACCATTAAACCTTTTCTTTCAGCGATAGCCTGAAATACGAGGGGGCACTTCTCTCCCCAAATCATTTCATGAGTGTTATTCTCTGCATTTCGTGGGAGCCCAGATTTGACTATAAGTGGAATGGTTGATTTTACTATCCTGGCAAGGGGCCAAGTTGTGAATAGCTGGTGTTCTAAAAGTCCATTTTAAGAAAGGTGTTTCAAATTTGAAAAGCAAGCACTTTTCCCATAAAAAATAATGTCGAGGTTCCTAGGGTAGTCCCCCACAAAAGAGAGTTGAACACGAAGGTCTCCACAGTGTAGCAGAAAGTATGCCAGAGAAATGACTGTTTACACCCTCATAATGTTTCCAGGGGAAAAACACATTCAGTGTTGTGCTTCAACTTGGGATGCCAGGGACACATTTTTTACACTTACAGCCCCACCTGTGGGATAAAGATTCTCGAGCTACTGCCAGGAGCCATCAAACTCTAAACTCCCCAGGAAGTACTCAGGAGTTCCAATCAAAATGTCTACATGTCCCCATGAGGCTGGGGCTTTAGCATGGCAAGAGAATGGACCCCAGTAATATGACGATGGGTGACACTATAGTGAAGGGACTGGGAAGAGGCTTAGTATTGGGGCCCAGGGAGGAAGGGCTCGGTTAAATTAATATGCAAGGATTCCTCCTTTCTTTCTGGATGCTGACACCATGTAGGATGCATGGCGGGGGAGGGGGGCGGCAACAATGTACCTCCCTCCCTTGACAGCCATTCCCCTATCACAACCTGAACTGAAGTAAGAAGGAGCCAAGAGTCTTCGCCGGTGGCAGTGTCTAGGGTAGGAAAGAGAGGAAATATGTTCTCTTAACAGTGGGGAAGGGGAAAGAGCTCTGGGAGTGCTTCAGGTAACTTGTTTTTATGTCTAGAATTAGGCCCTCAGAACCTGAAAATTGTCAACCTCATGTGTCTTTATAGTTGATTTTCAAGAGATGAAAGAAGTGGTTCTCACAACGCTGCATAGCCTGAGAATTTGTTTCTAATCAGCCCTACATTCTACCTCATGAACTCAGAATGCTTCCCATTCACCTGATACTTACGAGGCAAACGAAAAGATCTTATTAAACACAGTTCTTCGTGAATGAAAGCATCTGTTTTCCGAGTCTGAAACAATGTGTGTCCTTTTTGGGCGGGTACCGACTCAAAACAGAAACTTACCGTCTGTTCTCCACTAAGGCATATTCACAGAGAGCTCAAAATGCTATTAAAGTTACGAGTAAGCAACTTCCAGATCTGAAAAAGGCAGCTTCCTCCTCGCAAGCAAGCCACTGGGTGGGACCAGGACTCTTTGGAAACAGCAGGGAAGGAACCAGAGCTGCCAGACAGAATTTTCTGCCTGCTTCCTTTGGATTGCCCCTTCTGGAGACAAGCCTCACTAGAAGATGGCCACAGGTCTGGCCCTTCAAAAGATTGTTTCGCAGGTGTGGGGACTTGAAGTGAGGCCGGTGGGGCTCTTCTCTGCTCAAGGAAGCTTCGTCCACAGAGCCTTTTCTGACAGGTTCCTTGTCCACAGCAGGCCTCAGGGAAAACACCAATTGCAAACCAAACAAAACTGAAAAGCCTAGACTCTATGTTTGTGTTCTTTTGGAGGACTACAACTTCTACCTTTGATTTCTGTGAAAAGATGTTTGTGTTGGGGAATGCAAATAAGTATGTTTGGCTTGCTTTTAAATAATTTAAAAGGCTGAGATGATATCTACATACCGGTTGAAAATTCCAAAAGAGCCAGGGACTGTAAACCATGACCGAACATCCGGCACACTGAAGCAGAGGAAGTCCCTGAAGGAAAAACTCCACTTCTCCACTTATAAAGTGACCCACATAGTTTCACAACGGGTTGGAGGAGTAAGTTTAAAGTCCTGCATCAACATGGGTGGTCAGGGGTTAGGAAATGGCCCTCTGTTCCAAAATTCAGAGTGCCTAAAGCGTAAGGACTCCAGAGTCGTACTATTTACTGAGGAGAACTTGGAGCCCAGTGTTAACAAGTTATCTCTGCCACCCCACAAGAAGGCCACTGAACCCCACTGTTTGCTGCTAAACGGATACTTGGCCAAAGCAGGGAGAAAGGCTACTGTGAAATTTGGGATTCATTTGTTCATAGAAAAAAAATTTTTGAATACCCATTATATGTATTTGAGAGATGATTATTGTACTATGTATTAAATACATGTTGAATTACATGGGCTGGTCTATGAATCTCCTAGCCAATCATGACATTGACCACATAATCCAACATGGACAACTAAAGTCAGCCAGTTATCAAAGGACAAATGTTGTCTGATTCCACTTACATAAGGAACCCAGAGTCGTCAAATTCATAGGGACAGAAAGTAGAATGGGAGTTACCAAGGACTGTGGAGAGGAGAAATTACAGTTTAATGGGTACAGAGTTTCAGTTGAAGAAAACGAAAAAGTTCTGGAGATGGATGGTGGTGATGGCTGCCCAACATGAATGTACTTCCTGCCACAGAAATGTACACTTAAAATGGTTAAAATGGTAAATTTTGTGATGTATATTTTACTGCAATAAAGAAGAAACGGCACATAAAATTTTATAGAACCACAAGGGACAGGAGAGATCATCTGGCCACATGCCTTACCACCCTTGAGTTCTTTTCTTCCAAACTGGAAGACCTTCTCTATACTCCAACCTCACCAAAATGATGCTCAAGTTCTTGTTCAAATGCTACTCCTCCTTGTCAGGGTTACTGTACTTCATGTACCCACAGATAAGTGGGTAATATGAAGCAAGTTAGATGTATCTATTTGGGGTTAAGGAGAGATGCTAGAACCAGAGACATGAATTCAGAAGTTGTCGCCCTAGGGGTGGCCTGGGTGGCTCAGTCGGTCAGGCACCCAACTCATGATTTCAGCTCAGGTCATGAACTCAGGGTTGTGGGACTGAGTCCCACGTGGGGCTTGCGCTCACCATGGAGTCTGCAGGAGATTCTCTCCCTCTGCCCCTGCCCTCTTTCAAATCAATCAATCAATCTTAAAAAAAGAAAGAAGCTGTCACAACAGAGTGGATGAGATTGACCATGACAAATATGCAGAATGAAAGGGATATACATAGTAGGGCATTCAAAAAGCAAATGTCTGCTAAACTGAATCTAATATGGGGCTCCTTAGAGCTGTGTTATCTCAAGTTTAAAGCTGTATTTGTTTTGAGAAAAAAAAAACTGTAAGAAGAACATTTTTCCCTCTTCAATTTCCTTCAAGTTTTATAAGAAAACTCCAAAACACAATTTTTAACTAAGGAACATTCCAGAAACATTCACCATAGGCTGGGAGTAAACACACACAAAAGTCTCAGGAAAAACAGTGAGAAGGCCACAAAACTGGACTCTGTTCTGGAATATTTTACTTCTATCATTTTTTTTTTTTTTAGTATCAAGGTGGTGGTGTGGGGGGGGCATATTTCCTTAACATAAACAGAAATCTAAAGGCGATTTTCAGCAGCAAATAAAGGCATGATTCAAATCCTATTCAATGCCTGAGTGAGCTCGTTTTAAGATTTACATTGAACTAGAAAAATATTTGAAGATTATAAAAGATTCTTCCAATATTATGTATGAGATCAGAAGGGAAGGGTTTGCTTATTTTAGCACTCTTCATAAAGACCAACTTTGTCTCTCAAGAAAATCTGCAGTGAACTAAAATTAAAGGAAAATACTGTGGTCATACTGATGTTTGTCTGGTTTTTACTCTTGTTTTTAAAAATGAAGTTATACAGTGAGCTCAGTCAAAATGAATACCTTGTACATTTCTGCATGTTTCAAGGAAATCACTACAACTGCATACAGTTTCAGAGAGCATATAATTTTCTCTCAAACGCAGTAACTTTTCCTCCAGCTTACAGTGAGGTCTTGGTTATGTATAATATCCTGTGTAAAGACAACCTGAGAAAAAACCCTTATCCTACTGTACTCAATTAACCTGACTCACAAAATCCCCCATGTCTTCTGAAATGGAAGGATGCGCCACAATAAACCCTAAGTCGATTGATAATGCAGGCCCCTGATGGTACTTAGAGGATGTAGCCTTGAGTTATATTGACTGCATTGAACAGAACCCTGTTCCATCTGATGTGACTTTAGTTTAAAGAAAAGCAAGCCTACAGACTCTCACTATGTTTTAAAATAAATGGAAAATAAACAAGTTGGTCAATTTAAGTTGGCCATTTAAATAAATATTACAAGGTTATAAAATCATAGGCTATTTCTGTGTGTATATATGCACACACAGAGAGAGACAATACACATGCATTTATTTACTCTAATGTGAATAAATTCAGGATACGAATAATCAGTATCAGCTGGCTGTGGATTTCTACAATTTTATCAAGAAGTGACACGTTTTTCAAAGTAGTCTTTCATGTTGTAGACTTTAATTAATGATGGTAATGGGGATAAAAATTATTCAGTTTAATCCTTTAAGAAGACATCATGGATAATGGCCCTGATTCACTCACTAGTCTGAGAACATTCTATAATCAAGATTTGGGCATGACAATCTGTTTTGTTTCTTTAAATATTAAGTATTTATTGGGTGACTGGTACATGTACACTATAAGGGAATTTTTAAAAAACATGAAATTCTAGGAATAAATAATACAAACAGAGCTATAATTCATTTTCCATAAGAGTACTGAGTCTGATTCAACAAAGGCTATAAGCAACCAATGAAAACAGTCAATACCATGTTGGTACCTATTTTCAATATAATATAAAATAACCCATTTGAAATAGGGCTTATTTAAGTCAGTTACCAAAGAGGGCTTATCTGTTGTTACAGGTGCCTAAGAATAGCAAATGTTTAGGTCTGCTCTAGAGTAGGTCTGGAATTACCAGAATTCAATCCAGAAAGAATAAACCAGACATGCTCTAGAGTAGATCTGGAATCACCAGGATTCAATCCAGAAAGAGTAAACCAGAATCTGTAAACAACACACACAACAACGGATTCCTGAGGCTGCCTCAAACCAAGTGTGCTATGGGAATCAGGAGGGAGACCTGAATATATTGAGACTGAGTGACCTTTCAGGATTCCTTAAGAAGAATCTGACCTGCTAAGTAAGTTTTGTAGGTAAGAATTCACAAGCAAAATATGCCACGAAGAATCAAATAATTGTGTGTACAATTAGAGAGAGTAATGGCTAACACTGAGAAGTAAACTGAATAGTACCATCTCCTCTTGGAACCGCCACCGCCCTCCTCTCCAAATGAGAAAAGTGACTACATGCTTATTTGTGCCCCGTCTGTACCCTGTACATACTTAATCACAAAATCTGCACCCTGTTAGTGCAATGTGGGATCCTGTGCTCCTTAAAGGCAGGGCTGAGTTATTCATTTAAAAAAAAGATTTATTTATCTATGAGAAGGAGGGAAGGAATGGGTGGAGAGGGAATCAGCAAGCAGACTCCTTCTGGGCGTGGAGCCAGACGCTGGGCTTGATGGATTGAAACCAAGAGGCGGAGGCTCAACCCACTGAGCCGCCCAGGTTATTCATTTTTCTATCTCTAGCACCTAATGCAGTGTATGACACACAGTGACAGCCTGTTTAAGGATTTATTCTACTATGCATTCATTCCACACTCATCTAATTCATGTAGTATTAGAACAAACAGGTTTCGTAAAAAGGCAGTGAAATTTATGATTTCTAAGTAATAACTAATATAGCTAGATTATCCTAGGGTTTATTCGGTCAGCAGAATATAAAAAGATAGCATTAATTCTTATTCAGGCCAGTAGCCTAATGAATTATAAATATACCCTTTTTGGCTCAGAGATAGGTGAACAAAATCTAACCAACCAACCAGACTCCTCTGCCCTGCCCTGTAAACCCTGAAAAACAAAGAACTAATACTGCCTTCCTCTGAAAAATTACAATATGGGGATACAAATTTTTAATTTTAAAGTAATTGCATCTCTACCCAAAGCTAGATTTTTCTATTTATCCTTCACATTTCAATAGACACAGATCCTGGCTTTTTTTTTTAAGATTTTATTTATTTATTTGAGACAGAGAGAGAGAGCACACCAGCAGGGGGCGCAGCAGAGGGAGAGGGAGAAGCAGAGTCCCCACTGAGCAGGGAGCCACACGGTACTCGATCCCAGGACTGTGGGATCATGACCTGAGCCGAAGGCAGATGCTTAACCGACTGAGCCACCCAGGCGTCCCCAGATCCTGACCTCTAACTCTGGAACCCAAGAATTCTTGGGTTTTACTAACCAAAGAGTATTGTGTTATGCAATCACATCTCTACCTGCCGTGACCTCAGGTGTGCATGATCCTGGAAACTAAAATTCCAACTTCTATTGGGGGAGGGAGGAGAACAGACAGTGTTCCATCTGGCTCTACTTCAACAGATATTTATCCTGGACTTAAGAGGTGCCATGTCCTGTGCTAAGTGATGTAAAAACCAAGCCTCGTTGAGCTAAATTCCCTGCCATCAAGGAGCTCATAATCTGGAGGGAGAGAAAGATGTGTATATAACCACCATAGCTCAACAGAGTAAGTGACATACTTACATATTCCATCAATTCTAGGTTGAGACAGACTGGACCATTGATAATAATGTGTGAAAGCCCAAGGGGAAAGCTCTTTCCTGACAAAGGATACGTCTCAAGGACCAGCTGCATTTCTGCTCCGTCGACCCGGAGTTCAGGTGTGGGGTACCGGTGCAGCCGAGTACTGCCGAGGAGACCGCTGCTAAATCTAAAAACAGTCTATTTGGCACTATAAATGGAGCTGGATTCTGCCTGGAGGCCAAAGACTGCCAAATCCTAATTTAAGACATTGCCTTTCAAAAAATAGAATTAAAAAAAAGAAAGAAAAACTTCTAATGAAAATACCTTATGACTTAAATAATACAACGCACACATTACCTTTAAATATGATCCGTAGTATTTGGTTACATATGAGCTGTCACACTGACTCAAAACAGTTATTTCTTGCTGAATGTCTTCAATTTCATCTTCGGCTTCCTCGAGGTCTATGATTTTAATAGCAACCACTTGCTGGGAACGGTTATCAATTCCTTTGAAAACTTCTCCAAAGGAGCCTTTCCCAATGCGTTCTAATTTTGTGAAGAGTTCCTCTGGATCAGCTATGTTATTCTAAGGGGAGGGGGTGGCGGGGAGAGAAAGAAAGAACACAAATGTTTTGCATCAATTTTTTTTTACATGAAAGGAAAATAAATCACATAGGACAATAACACATTTTTTAAAAGCATACAAACTGCCCTGACTCTCCGCATGTGCTTTGTTAGAGCAATTACAATTCCAAACAGCCAGCTAGTCCATACTCTACAGGGTCACCCACGCTAACCGGGCTTACTTAGCTGATCCTGTTACCACAAACAGTCCCTTGTAACAAATGCTGTCTCTGCTGCCTGCCAAAGGGCCAGGTACTTTTTACTTTGACAACCGCCTTAGCAACATTTTTTTCTAAATATACGTCCTTAGGCAAGGGAACCAGAAACAAAAATAAACTATTGGGACTACAACATAAAAAAGCTCTTGCACATGGAAAGAAACCATCAACCAAGGGACAAGGGAACCTATTGAACAGGAGAAGAGATCTGTCAATGATATGCCTAAGATAAGCGGTTAATACCGAAATTACATTAAAAAATGTATGCAAGCCAACACCAAAAAAACACAAATAATCTGATTAAAAATGGGCAAAGGACCTGGGTAGACCTTTTTCTAAGATTTATTTATGAGAGAGAGAGCGAGCGAGCGCGCATGGATGCACACGCATGCAAGCAGGTAGGAGGGACAGAGGGAGAGGTAGAGAATTTCAAGCAGACTCCCCACTGAGCTCGGGGCCCCAATGTCGGCTCTGATCCCAGGACCCTGAGATGTTGACCTGAGCTGAAATCAAGAGTCTGATATGCTTAACCCACTGAGCCACCCAGGTGACCCCTGAATAGACATTTTTCTAAAGGCATCCTGATGGCCAACAGACACGTGAAAAGATGCTCAACATCACTAATCATCAGGAAAATGCAAATCAAAACTGTGATGAGATATCGCCTCACACCTGTCAGAATGGCTGACCCAAAAAATAACAAGTGTTGGCGAGGATGTGGAGAAAAAGGAACTCTTGTGCACTGTTGGTGGGAATGTAAATTGGTGTAGCTACTGTGGAAAACAGTATGGAGGTTCCTCAAAAAGTAAAAAAAAAAAAAAAAAAAAAGAAATATCATATGACCTAGTAATTCCACTACTGGTTATTTACCCAAAGAAAATGAAAACACTAATTCTAACAGATATACACACCCCTCTGTTTATTGCATAATTACTTACAATTGCCAAAATATGGAAGCAGCCCAAGCGCTCACTGATAGATGAATGGACAAAGAAGATGTTACGTACGATAGAATATTACTCAGCCATAAAGAAACAGCCAGATCTTGCCATTTGTGATGGCATGGATGAAACTAGAGCGTATACTGCTAGGTGATATAAGCCAGACAGAGAAAGACAAATACCGTATGATTTCCTTTATATGTAGAACCTATATAAAATAAAACAAAAAAATAGACTCTTAAATACAGAGAACAAACGGATGGTTGCCAGGGAAGAAGGGGTTTGGGGGGCAGGCAAAAGAGATAAAGGGGATTAAGAGGTACAAACTTCCAGTTATAAAAGAAATAAGTCACAGAGATGAAAAGTCCAGCATAGGGAAAAGAGTCAACAATACAACAGTAACACTGTTTGGTGACAGATGCCAACTACACTTACTGTGGTGAGCACTAAGTGATGAATGAATCATTATGTTGTAAGCCTGAAACTACTATAACATTGTATGTGAATTATACACTCCAAAAAAGGGGGGGGCAGGTACTTTTTAGAATAAAGCAGCTGACTAGACAGAGTTTGTACATTAATGCAAGGGTAGTCATGGTGACACAACGGCTAACTTGAGCGGGAAGTACGTGAATTGCTTAAAATTCTAACATTCTGCCCGCAGAACATTACCGTTTCACTCTCCTCTTTCCATCTCTGACATCCTAGTCACCCCACCTGTACTCCTGAACCACCATGTAATCACGGAATGCAAAAGACTCAAGAATCTAGGAGTCGTTTTTCTTAGCTTGGGATCCTATCTGTATGACGTCATCAATAGCTGAAGTGCTAAGTGCTCACTTGGAAATGGTAACACGCTGCGCTCCCACAACTCATCTTGCAGCAGCAATCCAGAGTAAGTCAACATTCTGCTACAATAAAATCTGGAATGAACCATAGGTTTTTAGGTTAACCAATGCTTTGGATATTCAAAAATTCACCATCCCTTCCTGATTCAGAAATATCCTGTGTCTGCACAATTCAGAATTCAAACGTTCCTCTCACGAGACGGAATTTATATCCTTAACCTAAAACTCACACAGCTGAACTTAAGACTCACAATATTTACATCCTTCCTTAAAACTCCTATAGCTGAATACGTACTGCTGATCAAGAAGAAACATAGGATTTCCGAACCTCCCCCAAAAGGCACGTTATTAATTCGTACTTAAATGCTTGAAAATATAGAAGGATGCTATCTAGGTGTGGTAAGCTGTATCTGGAATCTGTCAACTGGACCGACATTATCTGTTCATTTACTACAATTTCACCTGGTCAACAATTTCAGGAGACAATTATAGAGTTGGCATGGTCCCTTAGATTTTCTGTTACTAGACAACAAGATCATCGAAGTTTATTTTTGTCTCATCAAGTTGCTTGTACCCTTGGCAGCATCATGCAGTAGTCTCTTTGATACTGGGAGCTACCTGTTATCCTCACCCATCTCCAGTACCCACATAGAACAAATGTATGCTGAGCTTCCCATACGGGCTTTTAAAAATAATTTAGATTTCCAGTAGGCTGCAAATATATCTTTACTACTGACATTTTATTATATACCTTCTCTAACACTTTAGTACCATCATTACTGATTTCCTTGGGGTTCCCTTAGCAAGACACTATACTTTGCTGTGATTAATATCACACAGTAGCAAAACCACCAGTTACCTCTTCATACTTCTGGTGAGGGCTCTTGTCTTTCCAGTATCTTGTGGCAAAAATACTCGCCAAGGTCGGTGACAGATTCACCTCTCTGTAAGTTGCTAAATACCGTGGATTTGGAAAAATAAAAGGAAAAAATCTTTCCATTTTTCTGATATAATCACAAAACAAATCTGAAAGTTGTAAGCATACCACTGATTAAAAACTACATAGTATGGGGCGCCTGGGTGGCTCAGTGGTTAAGCCTCTGCCTTTGGCTCAGGTCATGATCTCGGGGTCCTGGGATTGAGTCCCGCATCAGGCTCTCCGCTAGGTGGGGAGCCTGCTTCCTCCTCTCTCTCTGCCTGCCTCTCTGCCTGTGATCTCTCTCTCTCTGTCAAATAAATAAAATCTTTAAATTAAAAAAAAAACTACAAAGTATACACTCTCTGATAACACATTCTGGACGAGGAAGTGTATTCCTTTACTTTGTAACAAGATTCTTTGTTGTTGTAAGCAACAAAGATTAAATCCTAATCTCCTTAATTCATGTTTTAAAAGGATTTCAGTGAAACAATCAACCCCTGGGAGAACACAGCTGTTCTATAATAAAATGGGTTCCAGAAAGTATGTAAACAACGATTTAAACATCAAGTCACATTTTGCATTTGAAACAAGCTCTGAAGTGAATCCTAACTCAGGGATAGTTTCTGATTTTAAATCAAGGAA
The DNA here is from genome assembly GCA_004024625.1 of Mellivora capensis. Classification (NCBI taxonomy): domain Eukaryota; kingdom Metazoa; phylum Chordata; class Mammalia; order Carnivora; family Mustelidae; genus Mellivora; species Mellivora capensis. Next base: position 27,032 of record PISX010005007.1, on the reverse strand, counting down.
TACCAAGTTGGAGAAAGGAAAAGAGAAAGCTTTTACACAATGTTTGCACTTTCCACTCTTTTATTTTGGGATGAAAACTTGTCACGCAGAACCCCAATATCTGGGAAGGGGGGAGATCATGAAAACAACTTTTCCCAAGTAGAACCTCACCTCTTCGACTTCAGAAAGATAGAGATCCCTGCCCTGCTTATCACGTCCTGCATCTTGGATAGATAATAACAAAGTTCCCATCTTTTCCTCTTCTATCTCACTAGCTTCTTTTTTTTTTTAGATTTTATTTATTTATTAGACAGACAGAGATTACAAATAGGCAAGAGAGGCAGGCAGGGAGAGAGAGGAGGAAGCAGGCTCTCCGGGAGCAGAGAGCCCGATGTGGGGCTCGATCCCAGGACCCTGGGATCATGACCCAAGCCGAAAGCAGAGGCTTTAACCCACTGAGCCATCCAGGCGCCCCTATCTCACTAGCTTCTTAAGCCAAAGTATACCAAATCTTTATTAGGACAGGTATTCTTCCTGTTTTTTTGTTTTTGTTTTTGTTTTTTTGTGCAAGGGCAAAATCAAGCAAATACGTGGTAAGCATCTCAAGCAATGCAGTAGGAAAAAACCTACATGAAGAAATGGATTTGCCCACTTGTTCACATCATTCTTCTTCAGAGTCTAAGAAAACCAAGTCGGCCCCTTCTGCATCCCAATCAAATTTTAAGTATATTAAAATATTAGAGAATATTAAGAATTTCCAAAGAATATTAAAAATCTCCTAATCTTCCTACCTCTACTGCAAAATCCCAGTTTACTACTAGATCCATATTTGCATTGCCTTCTCAAAGCCAAGGCACAGGACAGAGCTCTCAGGTCAGTAGCAGCAAACTACATTAACTCCACAGGGTTTTACAACTAATGGTAGACAATTCGTATATGGCCCCACAGAAACCGGTCTGTGCACATGGGAACCTCACAGGTCCATCTCAGGATTTTCAGTGCTTGGATCTGCACTCTTCGGCTCTAAGTACAGTGTTACACATATTTAAGTCTTAGCAGTTGTCATTACTACTAAAACAGTAACTAAGGGCAGCAACAAGCTTTCAGTATGCAAATACTCTTAGTATGTCCAAAAGGGACATCTTAACCGTGGAAAGTCAGGGGCAGATGAAGACATCATGTCCAAAAGGGACATCTTAACCGTGGAAAGTCAGAGGCAGATGGAAGAAGGCTTCTTGCACACTTTAATCACAGAATCAGAGGGCTGGAAAGATTCTTAAGGGTTTTCTAAGGGCTCTCCAGTCCTGGCTACACAGTAGAGTTGGCAGTGTAACTTTAAAAATGCAGATACCTAGGCCTCATCCCCAAAGTACTGATTTGGGATCTCTGAACTTGGGGCCCAGCAATAAGTTCTTGTTTTAAAGGACTCCGAACTGCTTCCTATGTAGTCATTCTGGCACCAGACTTGACATCGGCATTGGAAACTACTGAGCAGACACATTTGAAATTTCTATCCTTGATTATAGGGAACTTATCACCCCTATTTTTCCCAGGCAAACCTCTGGCTCTCTTCTAACTGTGCACACTAAAAGTGGACAACTTAGAGATTAAAAGTAAACCAAAGGGGGACGCCTGGGTGGCTCAGTTGGTTGGACGACTGCCTTCGGCTCAGGTCATGATCCCGGAGACCCAGGATCGAGTCCCACATCAGGCTCCCAGCTCCACAGGGAGTCTGCTTCTCCCTCTGACCTTCTCCTCTCTCATGCTCTCTCACTGCCTCTCTCTCAAATAAATAAATAAAATCTTTAAAAAAAAAAAAGTAAACCAAAGGGACTTTGGTATTTATATATACATAGCTGTATTTTAAAAATTTAGTCTGTAATACTTCTAAGGACACATCTCTAAAATTAGTGCCTAGCCTCAAATAAGAGCAGAAAAGTAATATTTACCAAAACACACAGAATGTATCCCGTATCTTTTTTTTTTTTTTGGTAATTACTTCAATTTATTCCTTTACTACTTGGAGGCCAGGGCCCCAGGAAGTGCCACAAAACTGAGGCAGGATAGCCCAGAGCGCAATCTCCTGTACTCTTGGTATATATATATATATCTTTGAACACTTTTTTAAAAAGATTTATTTATTTGACAGACAGAGATCACAAGTAGGCAGAGAGGCAGGCAGAGAGAGAGGGGAAAGCAGGCTCCCTGCTGAGCAGAGAGCCCGATGTGGGGCTCCATCCCAGGACCTTGGGATCATGACCCGAGCTGAAGGCAGAGGCTTTAAACCCACTGAGCTACCCAGGCGCCCTGAACACTTTTTCTTTTTAAGATTTTATTTATTTATTTGACAGAGAGAGATCACAAGTAGGCAGAGAGGCAGGCAGAGAGAGTGAGAGGGAAGCAGGCTCCCTGCTGAGCAGAGAGCCCGATGTGGGACTCGATCCCAGGACCCTGAGATCATGACCTGAGCTGAAGGCAGGGGCTTAACCCACTGAGCCACCCAGGCGCCCTGAACACTTTAAAAAAAAACAACAACACAATATGGTCTATGTAATAATAGGGTACATAACAGGTTCAGATCTAATTGATGACTGTTTTGAGTTAATAGTCATCCCTGGCAAAGAGTAAAAGTTTAGCTAGTAGAAAATGGGTACAAACTGTGGAGGGGGGTGGAGGGAAGGAAAAGGTTTCCTTGACCCTCTTAAGGTCCCTGGCTGGGTCTGAAAATTAAACTCACAAAGATGGATTCACATAAGAAAAGCATATACATTGATTTAATATAAGTTTTACATGATACTGGAGTCTCCATAAGGAAATGAGGACTCAAAGAAATGGTTAAACTGGTAGGTCTTTTTAAAAAGAATAAATTATTTATTTGGGAGAGAGGGAAAGAGAGAGCAAGAGGGCATGAGCAGGAGAGGAGCAGAGGGGAGAGGGACAACCAGAGTCTAAGCTGAATGCAGAGCCCAACACGGGGCTCGATCCCATGACCCTAAGATCATGACCTGAAACAAAACCTAGAGTTGGATGCTGAATGGAATGAGGTACCCAGGCACCCCTAAAATGGTGTGTTTTAATGCTAGGTTTGACATAAGAGCAAAAAAATGTGGAAAAGGGCAAAAAGGATGAACTAAATGTACTAAACTGGGGGAAACATAGCAAGCCCTGTTGGTTCAGATTCTTCTTGGCATCCCTTTGTCTGTGGAGATAAGGATGCTCCTTTCTTCCAGGTACTATGAGAACACCTCCCACATGAGGGTCTTAAGACCCACTTCAGGGGAGAGGGGCAGGGAGGAATGGAAGGAGGAGAGTCAGTCAGAGTAACCTTCCTGCTTCTATTTCCTCAAACTCCTTCAGCTTAAAATATTCAATATGCCAAGGTGCTGTATTTTGGGGTAGCATATCCTGAACCCCATCAGGGGCATTAAGAATAACTGAATCTGGAGAAACAAGAGAACTGTGGACAGAATTAGAATTAACCTTGAGGTTTTAACAGAATGGAGACCTGGAAAGCCAAAGGTGCAGTAAAAAAAAAAAAAAAAAAAAAAAAAAAAAAAAAAAAAAAAAAAAAAAAAAAAAAAAAAAAAAACAAAACAAAGGTGCGGTAAAAAACCCAAAGATACAAAATCTAGTTTCTTTGAATCTGAGGTAGTCAAAGTAAAACCTCCAGTCTGTAGCTGAGAGTAAAAACACAACAGATTTAGGGAAGAGAAGGTAGATTTCTCGGAGAATTTGACCAGGAAGGGCTGAGCTCAAGTGAAAGAATCTTCAAGAACTAAGAACCCAGCTGAGCAAAGCTGACCTCAAGATAGGTTTTGCACTTGCCTCCCTACCTTAATAAAAAGCCATACTATGGATGCTCTTGGTTATATGATACTTCCTGCACTTTACAAAGACTGATCTGTGTAGAGGCCTACCAGTGACTCACGGATGAAGATGGGTATGCAGGAAATAATGAGCAAAGAATGTGCCAATGATATCCGCTTAGAAAAGAAGACCTCTTACTCTCTTCAAAGTCTCAAGTGTTAACACCAGGAGTGACCTGCAGTGAACTCAGGATGCCTGGAGAGTCACAGAGGGTAACTAAAAACTGTAGCCTAACAATATACTAAAGACTCAAGTCTACCTATTGAAATCGCTCAGGTTAGTTCTCCCAAGCTAGAGAGGAAATGCTTTTCTGGAATACTTCCACGTCTACACTATTACCTGTCATCTAACAAGTAGAATGCATAGAAATCATTTTCTAGGGGCTCCATGAGCCTCAAATGCAATTAGTTCTATGATGCCTGCCTATGTTAAGATTTGTCAACTACCCTATCAACATTGACTCAAAAGTTATACTGAGTGCTTCCTAATCAAGATACTGCCAGAAAAAAAGTATATAAAGATTTAAAATCAACAACCATACACCTCTCAGCACTGCTTGTGTTCAAGACCACAGGATGCTACCGTCTTTTTAGAGTGCTATATATTATCTAGGCACAACTGACTTCTCCCTGGATAGAACTAGAACAGTCACAGGCTCTTACAGCTGGAAGGAGTGTGTAGGTCATGCACACCAACTCATTATCACCACCATTAGTAACAAGCATTTACTGTATGCCCATTGTGTCCCAGGCTAATACCACCAAATGGAAGCTATGAAATTTAAGGCCACTTAAGTCAAAATGATGGCACAGGTAGGGAAAGGTTAAGAAGGGAAACAGAAATCCTGAAACTAAAAGAATGACGGGATCTTTGAGATGAACAGGAACTTATAAACATCTGATCCAAAATCTATTCTTACAGGGGAAAAAACTCCATAGCTTATGGAGGTTAGAAACTATTCAAGGATGTAAGGTAGTTAACTAATCGCAAAGCCCCAACTTGAACCCAGGTCCCCTGACCCCTAAGTGTAAGGTTCTTTTACTACAGCTTGGACCAATTTGTAACTTAAATTATACTCTTCTGCTCTAAAACCAAAATTATTTTCCATCACGCACAGAGCACGTAACTGTTGAATGTCTACTTCGGGATATCCCTACATTTAAAGAGTCTGAAAACTTTTAAACCTAGAAGATTTTGAAAAAAAAAAATTTTTCCTCTCCTCCAAATGATACGATTTCTTACAATTTTGGAATTACTCTGTAATTGACTCATCCCTGCAGATATGCATGATTACCAAATATTTTATACTATAATTCCACAGAGAAGTAACCTGTATATAATCTTGACTTTCAGGCAAGGGTACTATATTTGGCCCATTTTTTCCCATGTCAGTAACTAATCTGGAATGGGCTAGCCTCTGGAGTGTGGGAGGCAAGGTAGTGATGGTATTCCATACCATGAGTCCCACAGGATCCAATGTCTGGAAACCAAGAGCTCCAATTCCAGCTTTATCAGTGATTTACTGTAACCCTTAACACTTTCATAACCCTTAACACTAAGGCTTTCAGTTCTGTTCCTTTAAAAAGACCCTGAGGTTGATGAATGGTCCAAGAATAAAAATACTATTTTTGTGCTAGGTTTTATACAGGGCAGAGACTGTTCACATGACCATGTGAACACTCAGATTACTTTAATGATGAGAATAAAAGAAACTCATAATTTTTTCTAGACTTTTGAAGGATGTGATGTTAGCAGAGTGTTTTCCTCCTTTGTACAACCTCAGGTTCATATTACAAGTATCTGATAACAAAGTTGATGGAATTCTTAAGAGACCTCAGTGATTTAGATTTCTGGAGTAAAATATTTAGCTTCACTGTATTTTGTATGTGACAGAATAAGAACCAAGGTAATTAAACACGGAGAGTTGGGCTTGAGGTGGTCAGTCGTCTGAGTTTTTATTTCCATGTTTGAGAGCTCAAAATATTTATCTAAGTGCATACAGAAAATGTTCCTTGTTTGCCTATTTTTATGCCACACTCACATTTTTGTATCTCTCTCAAAGGTCATTATGATTTGCTTTTGCAACATACCGCAGATGTCAAACTGCCCAGTTTTACATATACTCAATAAAATAAATGAACTGTAGTACAAAAAAAAAATGTCGTCACAACCCTGGTCTTCCTTGTGGTCATCACACGGCATTTTATCAACTCACAGTGGCGTCTCCTTCTTTTCTTACCACTAAAAAGGAAGTTCTGAGACGGCTGAGGCAGCCCTGGTCTTACTGGCAAAAGCATGAAGCTGAAGGTCTCATACAGTATTATTTTGTACTCTCAAGCAACAATTTAAACTTCCAGCAATTTTGTGCACAACAACAAGAAGAAAAATGTGTTCATAAGGCAGAAATAAAATTAAGTTTGTAAGTACTTTTTCATCCTTCCTTTAGTTTATTATTCCTATTTTTAAATGTACCTCATTAGCAAAAATACTTGGAAAATATTGTAGCAAAGGATAAATTCATTGAAATTATTACAAAAGGTTTTGACACAGCGGCATGAATAACATAGCAGTTTGAGGAGTTTCTCCTTATTAATTTTGAGTCTACTTCACCTCTAAGAACAAAAGAATAACTGAAAATACTCCATCTGAATTCCTCCTACTCAAGAGAGGATAAGGGAAGAGCTTCCTCTGCCTTCCTAACGTGCTTTCTTCTTTGTACTTAAGCTCAGAGCAGAGGGAAAGAACAAAGGCGTAAGCAGGACACATTCTGGGATGTGAAGAATGAAGTTCTTTACACATGTTGGTAAGACAGTTCAATTTACAATCGGGTAAAGAAGAATAAAACATCTCTTTGATTCTACTGTCACTTTCCCATGTACCACATTTTTTCTAAAGAAAAAAAATTAAATGCAGAAAAGCATGAAAAGAAATTTCACTGTAGCCTCTCCCCTCTCAGAAATCCTTAAGAAACAGAATCCTAGCCGGAGGCGCCTTTATTAGCTCTATTTCCTAGATAGATCTTGAAATTCCTGCCATCTTAACTGAAAGTAGAAACATCAGATTATTCTGTTCAGCCAGGTAAATCATCTTCGGGTCTAAGGCCACTTAAATGGAAGGAAATAACTAATTTTGTCATTTTGACTAACTTTCTGGGATTTGCAGTTCCCTTGAACCTTTAATTATAACCGTGGGTAAGGGGAAGGAGACATCCTGCAAACAATCACATTCTTTTCTCAATAAACCAAAAAGTCTAAGGCTATCATCACAATAAATGCTGGATGCAAAATGCCATTGCATCCTTTAGCTCATTTCTCTCTGACCTTACAGCCATCCAGAGGAAAAAGGAGGTCTGGTTTCTTACAAGTATTGCAGAGGTAAAGAAAGCAGAGAGGTCAGGCAAATTGCCTTCGTTTTGCTTATCCTGGAATTTACGAGAACTCAGTGATTAGATGTTGGCTTCGCCATCTGTACAATGAGGGAAAGAGGTGGGCTCGATGATCTCTAAATCGCTTCCTGTTTGACACTGCGAATTTGTGAGGTATTAAAGCCAAGTCGCTTTGTTCCCCTCCTTGTATTACTGGCAATTGCCAACTCTAGTTTTGAAGCAATCATGAAGGTGGGGGGTGAACTGGCAATTCTGTAGTGGTATACAATGGCTCAAATGGGAAGTTTACGCTACCCAGTTGCTGCAGCCAGCAATTCAGAAATCTCACTCACAGACTGCATTCGAGTCCCAACTCTCTGATACTGCAACCAAGCAGGCTCAGAAGCCGAGGGCGGATGAAGAGCAACAGGGTGAGTTACTGTTCAGACTGCCCTCTCGCCCCTCACACTGCCCAGGTCCCATTGTGTATGAGTGACTGCTCTGAGGAAGTCAGGGGAGCCAGAAGTTCAGCTAACACAGGACCTAAGGTTATATTTGTCGCCTTCTCCTTTCATTGTAAATTCATTCCCAAAGTAATATTCAGAAAAGTAACATAATTGTACTTGCCCATATACAGAACTAGAACACCCAACAAAACTAAGTGCCCAAGGGGAAAACGTCAGGGATAGCTTCTTATATATCAAACACAATGCTTCAGTGAGTAGTAGCTTGGACATAAACATTTGAAGGCAATGCTCCATTGGAGAACAATTTTACTTTCTTATTATTGAGCCTTTGAGTCATGCCATTTTCTCTGCCAACAATACCCCCATTCTCCCCCCATTTCTGGAATACCACAACTCTTAAAAACAAACAAACAAACAAACAAACAAACAAAACACCTTCCCAACTCCCCAGGGTAACCTGATCACCTAACGATCAACTGCTTCATCCACTGCCCTCCCATAGCTCTTTGCTGGAGCCTCGGACTCAGCACACATTTTATTATCTATGCGTTCTCTTTCACTGCCATGATCATTCTTTTTTTCAAATGAGTAAGCTCACTAAGGATGGGGCTCTGTCTCAGTAAGCACCAAGTACCCTCACAGCACTCAGGGCAGTGCCTCGCATACTGGCTGTAGTCCTTGGTTTTTTGCAAGGTGTTTACAACTTACCTGCAATCTTTGGCATGAAGCGATCCTTTCATTTGTAGTTTGATTTCAGACTTTTGGTACAAGGGAGAGTGCATTCGGTACACTTGAAGGATGTTAAAATAGGTATGAAATTCTCTTAAGTCAATCCCTATTGTTGCATGTAATTAACATAATAGAAACTTTCCAAAGTGACAACTTTGAGAGTTGTTTTTTTTTCTACTTGGAGAGCTCTTTAGGTTGCAAAATAGCAGTTCTTAATGTAATATGGAGCCATACCCAAAGGAGAGTAGGTAGCAGCCATACCCACAAGGATGCATATCAGTAATCTATGCAAATATGATTCTGGAAGCACATCCGCAATTACTATTAATGAGAGCCATATGACTGTGTGTCCTGGAGAGTAGCACAATTTCATACTCCAAGGCAAAGATTAAAGGTCTCGGAGAGTGGCAGTCGGTGTATCATTCTGCTGTATATTTCTTTTAATTTACCTGGGCTAAACACATATAGAAATACACAATTCCATCAGGGATCAGGTTTAACCTTAAGCATTAATGTTAAAATAAAGGGATTATTACTTACTAGACAGTATGTTACATAAATATGGTCTGGGATTGATAACAAGCTCTTAGTATAAAATATTCATTTGGAAAGGGGGATGAGGCCATACAGTGAAAGGAAGACAAAGATTCTGCTAATACAGAAATGATAAAACAGGTATCCTAATTTATTCAGGCCATTATTTAATCAAACCCACACACAGGGCACTTTAACATGATGGACGCTGAGAGCCTCATTTTACGCTATCCATCCTGGAGGTGAAATAAAAGGATGCCATTCAAGTACTTTCAGAAATACACATCTTTGGATAGAATCTAAGGCAGAGACACCTTATAGCAAATATCGAGCTATTGCAGATAATGTTACTGTGAATCTTTAGCACACTTATTAAAATGCATCAGATTAAAACAAAATTGATTTGCTCGCTGCCTATCTTCCTTCTAGATGGGGAACTCCAATTAAAATCAATAGGTTTGAAGCTTGTAAGCACAGTACTAAATTATTAACACCACGAGTTCTTTTAGAAAATTAACACTGATTGAAAAAGTGGAATTTTACATAGACTTACCTTTTCATTCTTAATGAGAAAGTGGCTGCAGTATAATTTCCCTCCAACATTTTCCTCTTTAATCAAATCTATACTTTGAACGGATTTAATCAAATTGTATTTGCAAGGAGTTACCCAATGGAATCTTAGGACTAAGGAAAATTACCTCTTAGGTCCTACTGGTTTTAACATTCTATGATCCCAAGAAAATGATACTGATGGCATGATGGGTGTCAACAGCAAAGAATTTTAAGCCTGGCAAATACAAAGACTAGAGAAGAGATTCTAGAATACTCTAAAAAGAATGTTCTGTAATATTTTCTTTTTTTTTTTTGGTCTGTAATATTTTCAATAATCCACCCTGTAGTTCCTCAAAGTGAAAAATATCATTAGATCATCTGTTTGTGTGTGTGTGTACGGGTGCAGGGCTAAAAGAATAATGCTTTGTTATTTTTACGTCCTATCTACGTCCTTAAAGAATTTGAAGCAGTGCATTCATAAACAATACATTCAGGAACCAAGTAAAGTGGGGTGTCTTTGTGCATCATAGTTGTACCTGAAAACCTAAGGCAAGAAGAACTACTACAAATGAACATAAAAGTTAGCTCTGAGTTCAGCACTGTGCTGCACCTAACATATATGAGAAATTAGCTTATGGGAAGAAATCTGTTACACTAACAAAACAGGGGCTGGATTTCAACATCCTCACTGAGGATTTTACTACCATTACTCCTTCTCCCTTGCAAAGGGAATACCAGTTCATCTGCAAAAAGAAAAAAAAAGGCCCTGATTATCAAAGTATTTCCATTTCTCCAAAGAATTCCAGCTTGGAGACCTCTTCTGCTTTTTGTTGTAAATTAATCTCCTCTTGAAGTTTATCAACTTTTCCCAAACTGAAATTTCTCAACCCATCTCCATCCTACTCTACACTCCACTCTCAAAAGCCTGTGTGAATAACCTAATCCCTATCCCTAAAGGTACAGATCCACCAGTCCGAGCCCCCACTGATTTGTGCTGACACCTGTTCATGTTACCAAAGCAAAACATTTGACAAATTCAATATTCAAAGAGAGGGAGGAAATGCCACTGACATAATGAGATAGTACGAACATGAGTTGAATCTTTTAATTTTTAACGAATATCATTATAAACATAAGGCTATTTACGTGTTCTTGACACAGCTGTGTCTGGGATATTTTATTAGTTAAAAATCTATAGCCTTTGTTCATTTCCCAATCAACAACACTGCAATTCTCCAAGAAGGAGAATCAACATCCAGTACTAAATTTTCAACACATGTACAAAATCTGAACATTTTTCCTCCAAAAAAATATGCTATATGGTCTCTTTAGGAATGTTAAAGTGTCATTTTATTTTAGAACTGGGAGGAACCCTTATAAAATATTTAGGTTTTTGATTTTATAACGAGTGATTTCCAGCTGGGGGCAGGGTGGGGAGGGACAATAAACAAACATATAACCTCAAGATGGAGACAAATGACAAAGTTCCTTAATTAGTTCTTGAATTGCCACAGCCAAAATAAGCTTGATGAGCAATTCAAGGTAATTAAAATGCTTTGAACAGTGTGCTACCCAAAAAGATCTGTGATCTACAACTTGAGCTGACTTGTACCCTATCATTTTACAGCCCTAACCAGAGAGAAAGTACCACTCACCAAACAAATCCTCAGTGCCCACCCCAAAAGGACCCATAAGACATTCTGAAAAACACAACCTTAGAAATCCCTTTGTCCTTTCTTGCCTTGCCTAATTTCTTTCCCTTCTTCCCACCCAGTCTTAAAGCCAGCTCAGCTACCCAGTGATGCCTTTCCTGACCATCCCAGCAGGTTGGCTTGACACATCATTCCTAGGAATTTCTGGACAGGCTAGGACGGAGTCACTGAAAGCTGTCAGCAGACAAGTGGAAAAATCAAGTCTGTGTTTCAGGTAGCTCCCTCATGTCTGCACCTAGCCCCGAGCCTACTTTGTGACAAAGGCTAGAGTGCCATGATAAAAGAAGAGATGATGTCTGACACTTTCCGGGGGGAGGGGGAAGCCCTCATAGATCTTCATGATTAACTGAATATGGAGATAAAAGAAATCAGCGGCAAATTACAAATAATGCCTGCTAGTCTTTTTCTCCCTTGATAATTCTGTAATTTACCAATATATATTTTATGGCCGATAGCACCTCCCCCACTAAATCAAGTAGTTAAGCGGCATTTGGTAGAGCCTGATTATTTCATATGCTATGATCTAATAATTTTAATGCATTTTGATTAAGTACTATTCTCCTAACTGCTGACAAACCTGAGACGTTAATTGTAGGGTGAAGGCACTCATTCAGTACAAGGAGGAAACAAATGTGATTATGTCTGACACTCAGCACTCTATTCACTTTCTTCTCTAACAGATACCACCCTTCAATTTAAAATAGTGATGAAAGCAATCAGTGCCTTCTACGATGTTCCTATATGAAATTCTCCCACTTTTATTTTCTTGCTTTAGAAACCAAGAAAAATATTAAAGTCTATCTGTATATGTACACACATACATATAATTTGTATTATCATTACCAATACAACTTTCCATATAATTCAACCATGAAAATTTTTGCCTAGAAAACAAACAAAAATGTCTACCTATTTAGCATCACAGTAATGGGACCAATACATAAGTCAGTTACTTTCATAAAGAGCAACTTTCCTATTATCTTACTGTATCCCTAACCTCCGAGCAAATGCTATAAAACATTTCCTTTATTTAGGTCAGCAATTTCAGTGTGGTCCCATAACCTAAGACAGCGGTCAGTGAACTATTCTGTAAAGGGCCAAACAGTAAATGTCTCAAGCTTTGTGGGCCAGGTACATTTTGTGGCCCCTGTCACATATGCCTCTTCTCGTTCAATGACTCTTTAAAAACATTAAAAAAATATTTTTTAGCTTGGAGGCTACACACAAACAGGCTGCAGGTGGGGCTTGGCCCTTGGCTACAATTCTCTGACAGCTGCTTTAAGGAATCCACTGGATGTATGTAATACATAAACTCTGCTCTAATACATCAAGAATGGTCTTAGCTTGAGAAAACATTAACTTAAATCCTTTTCTCGGCTTTGTGGTTCAGATGACAACCCTGGTTGAGAAAGGCTGCGTTAGATTAACAAAGGTCCAAAAACTACTGGAAGAAGATGATCATTATTATTTTCAAAGGACATAGGCATTCAAAAATATTTAACGTGGGGAAGTTAAAATCCAAAAGTTTCTAGAAACTTTTGTCCAAAGCATAAGCCAAACACTACGGCCTCACTATAATTACACACAGAAGTGAAGTAATTATACATTAATTGCCTCAGTAGAAAATTAATTACATCTAATTCAAAATGTGTTTGGAACAGGTACCTGATCCCTTCCATATATACACAGTCATACATGCTTTATCTTTGTAAACAATAACCTAGTCCAGCCTCCCGAGCAGAATCCCCCACATTCACGGTTTCAGATCTCACTCTACATTCGAGGACAGGCATGCAGGCATGGTTTCATAGTATAGAGGAACAGAATACACTACATTCCTCATTCTAGTAGCTAGGAGGAAATGATTTAGTGTCTTACCAGGAAAAAAAAATCATTAAAGTCTCAAGCTCTGGAACCACTTGCCCATATTAAATAAAAATATTCTTTCACAATATACAGATCATCTTTCCAGTTAGAGGAGTTTTTTAAAAAATCGTCTAAAACTGTGCTTCGTCTTTCAATCAGGATCTTACTTATACCATCACTGTGTGACACACTGGGCTCAAAAAAGACACACAAGAGAAATGAAAACGCTCCTAGTTATACGGATGGGACTCTCCCAAAGAACCTTGGCATGTGGGTGAACCAGGGAACCTGGGGTGGGGGAAGGCTGTAATCCCTGAGCAGAAAACAATCTTCGTTGGGTTTTTAGGTATGAGAACATTTATACCTTTAAAACTCCTGAGAAGTTAAAAGCCAACAATAAAAACACATGATATTCAGTACCGGTAAGTGTTCTTAGAAAAAAAGCAACTGGACTACATACCACTTAGAACTCTTCTCTTAGCCAAGACATAAATCAAGTAGTGCTAAAAAGTCATTAAGCAAACTTATTTTAAAGTAAATCTGAGATGCCACTCAGCCTCGCAATGCTCCAAAGAACTGTTTTAATCATTCCCTGAAGGAGACTTTAAAGGCCAGCACCTACTGGAAAAGTAACAATAATATTAAACCCAGTCATTTGAAAGAAAGCTTCCTTCTCTTTAGCCTTGCTCCCCGCCCCACCCAAATAACAGTCCAAATGAGCCAAATATAACCCAGTGATAATCTAGCGCTTTTCCTTGTTAATGAAGGGTATTCATTTTGCCTACAGAAGGAAAAAAGTAAAAGGCCACGCAAAACGACTCCAAGTGTCTAGAAACAATTTATTGGCCCAGTACACATGCCACCAAAATTGCACATCTTAAACAGAAAAGCAGCTGAACTCCCCATCCCTTCGATGTCAGCTCTTCCCCCCAGATCTTTCACAAGCTTTCTCCTGACCCCAAAGACTCTTTACATAGGTCCCTTGCCACAGCAAATCAATTATATAAATGTAACTTTTATCACAGAAGTCATAAGCAACAAGAAAGAAATGAATGACTATTACCTCCCCAATTTCCTTTTCTGTGAGCTTTTTCTCCTCTCTGCAGAAAGTAGAGAAATTTCCCATTCTCAAAAACAGAGAGAGAATTCGCAATCTTTAAAGCGAGAGGCTACTTTTTTCCCCTTCCTTGGAAATACTGTCTTTCTCTTCTTCCAGAGTCCACACCTTTCCTCTCACCTACATTCTCTGTCTGCTCCTGAGGCAGCAGGAAGCCTCTGGTATTATGAAATTCTACCTTCCAAGCAGGGTTTGCACTGCAGCCTCCAAAACGATGCCTGAAACTCAGCAGATAGAGCCATAGCAACAGCGGTTAATAGTTTTGTTTTTTTTTTTCCACTTGCCATTACCAGAAATCACAGTCCAAAAGGACGACCATGGAGTGTCACTTATGCTAAACCCTCGAAACTGATTCATTATTTAACTAGTTGAATCCCACGTTTTCCCTTTGGAAAGCTGTGACAGAGGAAAAAAGATCTTTCAGTGACAGCCACATTTTTCGTGAAGAGATAAATTGTTTGTTTGTTTGTTTTTTTAAAAAAGCAGCTCTCTGGGTACAAGATTTTATTGGTCCCTGAAACAGAATCCGATGTCCCGTCTCCTCCGTTCCCTATCACCTCAGAAATCTATAGTGTGAAGTGCTTATAGCAATTTTAGCCTCAAAATAAGAGCTTACACACAATGATCACAAGTTTCTGTGAAGCAGGAGTCATTTGCATACTACCCACATGCCTCTGATTTTACTCACAGGTAAACCAACTGGTATTTATTTCTCCTAAGCAATTCCTTTGATGCAATGACGCTCTGTAAAACTATTCTATGGGAGAAATTAAGCAGAGAACTGAGAATCTTGATAAATATAATCCTTTGTAATGTTCAATTCACAACCCTAATTCACTGAAACAGCTTAACACTGGTATTGGATTTCATTAAAAGTCACGTCCCATTATCTGTATCCTATATGGAACAGACTGCTATGAGCCCAATTTCTTCAGGAATAATAATAGCTTAAGCAGTAAAGGCAGAAAGAACTAGCCATGATAAAAATGTAGCACGTGTTGCATCCTGATAACCCTGTTATGTATTTAGACAAAGGCACACATATACATACATATTTACCTTACAGTAAATATTCTGAAAGACGGTAAAGAATTCTATGTATTTTCCATCTAATAAAAATATTTAGCAAATTCATGGATATCATAATGTTACTGAGCACATAATTTTTACATGTATTTTACTGAATTCCCCTTATACACAGAACTTTTTAAATTCTTTAAAGAAATTGTTTTAAGTAATCTCTATACCGAACATGGGGCTCGAACTCACAACCCTCAGATCAAGAGTCGCACATTCTACCAACTGAGCCAGCCAGGTGCTCCATACACAGACTCTCTTAAATGATATTGCCAAATAATAATTTCCTACTTTTTGACCTTAGTGACCATCCTAACATTTATTCATTTTTTATTTCAACAATGCACTTTTCTACTTTTTACGTTTTAAAATTTATTGCCTATTTTTTTAAATTAACATATAATGTATTATTAGCCCCAGGGGTACAGATCTGTGAATCATCAGACTTAGACACTTCACAGCACTCACCATAGCACATACCCTCTAAAAAGATTTTGTTTATTAATATGGAAGAGCGGGGTGGACAAGGGGCAGAGGGAGAGGGACAAGCAGATTCCCTGCTGAGTGGGGAGTCTGAGGCAGGGCTCCATCCCAGGGCCCCGAGATTGTGACCTGAGTCGGAAGTCAGATGCTTAACCAAGTGAGCCACCTGGGTACCCTACTCTTCTACCTTCTGAAAACAGTTATATCTAAAATTGATATCGCTGACTAAAAATTCCATGGCAAACATTGAGCCTCATCTTCTTGAAGAGAGCTGAAGTGTTATCAAACACAAAATATACTTTGTGCACAATCAGTACAAATTGTGAGTGCATATATGCAACCCCTATCAATTTTCTTCAATGAAAAGTTAATCTACTAGCCAGAACAATGAAAAAAATGGGTCACAAGAGTGACTAAGTATCCTGGAAAAGAGACAGCACATAAGAGGTAATAAGTATAAGGTAAAAATATCAGAATTTTTATACCCAAAGAAACTGAATTCCCTCAAGGGGGAGCAAGTTACCTAGGGACCCAAGGAATTTATCTTCATGATAATCATTGCTTTAAATGTGTTCAGAGGTACACCTCTGTACATGCTTTTGAACATGGTCATTGGGGGCAAATTTTTGATTCTGAAGGATAATTTTGTTTCTGTGGGTTTTGTGTTCATTTTAGAAATTGAAAAGTGATTTAGATCCAAGGACAGGGAATGAGGTGCACAATCAAGTTTGCTCACATTGTCTGGTGTTGGCAAACTCATTAAGCAGGCCCCATTTGCTTCTCTTATTTTCATTCCTAATCCTTTGTTTAAACTAAGCTCTGAGCTTCTCTACATGGTACCTGTTGGCAAATGGGAATATATTAAACTGACAGGTACAGACAACAATTTAGAGCAATAGCTGGACCCAGAAAGGCCATTTAGGAATTGGTATCTCCTTAAGGATTCAGGAGTAACTTCCTCTCCCCACCCCAGGAATTTACATGTATAAGCACAAGTTGGCTTTGGACTGTCATGACCACGAATGGGCATTTTTTGACCTAACAGCAGCCCAGAGTTATTACATCCAGCAGGGTATTTTGGGGGAGGGGAGGGGGCAATAGCAGGGCGGGGGAAAAAAAAGGGGGATTCTGAACAATAAAAATTGATATGATGCATCAATATTCTTGTTTTAAAGATTTTATTTATTCATTTGACAGAGAGATCACAAGTAGGCGGAGAGGCAGGCAGAGAGAGAGGAGGAAGCAGGCTCCCTGCTGAGCAGGGAGCCCAATGGGGGGCTGGATCCCAGGACCCTGGGACCATGACCTGAGCCGAAGGCAGAAGCTTTTAACCCACTGAGCCACCCAGGCGCCCCTACATCAATATTCTTAGGACTATAAATCTTTGGGGGGGAAATATCGCCATTTGCTAGCACTTGGGAAACTGGCATTTTATTTCACTTCAGACAAGTTGCATTTTCACAACTACAAGCATAAATAGGTTTCATGTTCTTGATAAACGTATTTGCATTTGAAGATAAGAGTACTGACTGAGTTTTCAAATCTACCTGGATCAAGGAAAACAGAAGTGATGGGTGACACTGAGATTTTGCCAAGTTGTAGCACTTCCAACACAAAGTTGCTTTCAGCTCTTCCCATCATGTTTCTCTCCTTTCCGTACCAAATTACTCATCAAGGTCTGTTCGTCTTGAGTGGTGCTCAGAGTGGTCGCCAGATCAATGGAGCAACTAGGAATGCATTAGAAATGCAAACACACAGGCCCTAGTGCAGACCTACGGAATCAGAAATTCTGACCATGGGGCCTGGCAGTCTAGCAAACTCTCCAGGTGGTTCTGATGCATGCTCAAGTGGGACCATCACTGCCCTAAATCAAACCCTTGCCAAAGAAAGCCTGGGCTATTTCAACATCTGCTGATTATATCCAGCGTTCCCCCTCTCCAAACCATCCCGTTGGGTTGGAAGCTTAACACAACTTTCCCAAAAACAAAGAACAAACGAAATAACCACTGCTTTCATCACTTCACTTTCTTGCTGAAAACGTCCTTGCTGTAGACTGAGTTAAAAAAAAAAGCAACTGTCTCAGTCTGGCATTCAAGGCCTATCACAGTTTGGCCCTAAGAGTTCATGCCAGTGGCACCTACCTCAAATCTGTGATGGAGGGAACCTGGTGCGTTCTCCCTTTGTACCTTTTCCCTTGCATTATCTCCTGTTCTCCTTTAATGGCATCCTATAAATGACCGCTCCCTTCCTTAGTCTGCTCTACCCTGGAATGCTCCTAAATCAGTTTCTATCCCATTTGCGATTCATCGCCA
The DNA here is from genome assembly GCA_004024625.1 of Mellivora capensis. NCBI lineage: Eukaryota > Metazoa > Chordata > Mammalia > Carnivora > Mustelidae > Mellivora > Mellivora capensis. The sequence goes on along the minus strand of PISX010005007.1, from coordinate 8,973 downwards.
CTGTTCCACATTGCCAGCTTTCTAAACATGTAGATGTCTAGTCTCTCCAGGTACGGCAAAAACTTCTCCAGGCCTGGGACTCTTTTTTATACTTTCTGTACCTCAAAGATAGGCTTCAAGTACCATGTCCTACGCAAAGTAGGCCTTCCAAACTTTGTTGCTGATAATTTTCGAACTTAAATCACACCCAGTTGTTTCATGACAACTAAGGGCGGAAAAACATTAAACCTGGGTCACCAGTGTCCAACTTGGAAAAGTCTACTATGTTACCATTAACACACAGGAAAGCTCAGAGTTAAAAAGTTCGAACAAAGGATTTAAACTAAAACTACAGAACCAAACAGGACCCTAATTAATGAGCTTGCTAGCTGTTCTTCCCATGGGGTCAGTAGCACTTTAAAAGCATATATTTGAAAAATGCTTCTTTCCCTGAGGCCGCCAGACACACTGACTGGAGTCTCCTTAACCACAAGAGGTCAAAGTTCTACTTTCTGTCACCAGACTTAGTAGCATGTGTGCATGCTTTGCTGATTGGTTTCTTTTGTGTTTCTGTTCAGAGTGAAGGCAGGCAGCAGGAAATTGAGACCAGGGAGTCCAGAAACTTTCCCAGGTCTAGTGGGCAGTGACAACGAGGAGGCAGAGGCTCTGGGAAGAAATAATGACTTTATGGTTTCTACTGACTTGGCACCCCCAAATTTTCTTGCATTTATAAAAACAACTTGTGCCCCACCTGATGATCTGTGTTGTCCATCCCTTCCCCGTCACCCACTGCTGTGTTATTTATACGACACTGCATCAAGCAGTGAAGTCCTAGCTTAATATAACATACTGTAAAGTGATATGTTGCAAAGCCAAAGGTTTAATGGAAAGCTGGGGCGGCGGGGGGGGGGGATAAAACGGGCATTAACAGAGCAACTCAAAAATGCGTTTTCAAAGAAAAAATCTGGATGCGTCTAGATGTCCTTGAAGTATTTCCTCCACCTGCCAAAAATTCACTCCTAGGATTGTGTTACCAGGCACTATTGGAACCTGGTAGAGTAATTCACTAGTATGCTTTGAAATTCCCTAACATATCTAGTGTGGTATGGATTTCAAATCCAGTAAAACTTCATTAAGTTGGTACTGGTGAGCTGTTTCTATAATTCAAAGCAACTGTTACTCTTCAGCTAGACACCCTATTGTTCTGTAATGAACAAACTGAAAATTCATTTTCAGTTTTGGCTGATTTGAACACTACTTTTCTCTGTCCTTTGCATTTAAAATTGATAGGGTTTTACACAGATTTCTTTTCCCTACTTATTTTTTAAACAGGTGAAAGGAGGAGAGGGCAGAAACACACCACAAAGAACACACAATCTGTTACCAGGATCACAAAGAAAGACTGAAAAGTTTTTCTGTAAACATTTTTCGTGAGAAAAAGACAAAAATACAATGTCTTCCATTTCCTCAGCAGCACATTTTCGAAGTGACTTGACCCAAGAGGCGGAAAGTAGCCACTTAAAAAAAAAAAAAAGAGTATTTCTGGGCGCCTGGGTGGCTCAGATGGTTGAGCATCTGCCTTCAGCTCAGGTCATGAACTTCAGGTCCAGGGATCGAGTCCTGCGCACTGAGCTCCCAGCTCAAATAGGAGTCTGCTTCTCCTTCTCCCTCCACCTCTCCCCGTGCTTGTGTTCTTTCCATCTCTTTCCCTCTCAAATGAATAATAAAATCTTTAAAGAAAGAGAGTATTTTCAACTCTTTCACCTAAAGCTGTCTGACGTTAGTTTCTCAGGAAGTATGAACCACAATTCTGTTCTCATTTTGCTAGAAGAGCTGAAGCTATGCCATACCAATGACTAATCTGATATTTCAGGACACAGATCATTTTAATCCATGATGGTATGTATGATAAATGAAGGAAAAGAAAGGCCAGCAGGGTACAGTCAGGGAAATGCTGGATTTTATTTCTCATAAAGACACAAAGGCTCAGGGGGGGGTGTGTGTAGCTCCATCCCCAGTTAGGTAAATGCTGGTGACAGGTGGTGGGGAGACACAGGCAGGAACAGAGGAGAAGGACGGGATCAGGCTGCACTAGGTTTCCTGGCTTCTCTGAATGGGCATGTCAAGTAAACCGCCTGAATTACATGGGATCTGGGGGAGTGACATCAAAGAGGACGATGGGAAGAGCTGGCTAGCAATGTGTCTTGTTTTAAAATCCAAATGTAAAGGCATTTTCTGATTGGATAGCTCTTCCTAGCTCACAGGACTATTGAGAGGAATTAGTCAATATATATTTTTTAAAAGATTTTATTTATTTATTTGAGAGAGAGACAGAGTACAAGGAGAAGCAGAGGGAGAGGGAGCAGCAGACACCCCAATGAGCAGGGACCCCGGGATCATGACCTGAGCCAAAGGCAGAGGCTTAACCCACTGAGCCACCCAGGTGCCCCAGATTAGTCAATATATTTTTTTAAATGTTTGATTTCACAAGCATTAATTCAAAGATGACCATGTAACACTGTAGTCTAAAATGGCAGATGACAGAATGAGAAACATACATAAGATGGAGTCCAAATTTTAGTAGTGCCTATTTTATTGATTTTTGTTTTCTTAAAAGCCAAATTACCTCACAGCTTTTTTCCAGAGACATTTCTTTACACGTACCCGTGGTGGAAATTGTTTGGGTCTTAATGACAAGAAATGAAAAGCAGTTTGCTGCTGTTAATTTTGTTCTAATTCCATTTTCTAGCAACAAATAAAATGAATAAAACCATCACTCATTCCGAAGACACAGTTCAGTCAAAAACAACCATCAAGCTATCTAAAGTTCTACTACTGGATTTCCTTTTTTTTATTTTTTAGACATTATTCCCTGTAAAATGTGAACATCCATGAGAGAGGTCATTCACTGAGCCATTAATCAAAAATGCCTTAATATGAAATTTATCAGATTCTTTCTAATGTGACAGCTGGGACAGAGAAGCAAAACAATTTCTTTTATTTATTTCTTTGCCTTTTGAGGACGGTGGGGTGGGGAGAGGAACAGAGAGAAGAGACAAATGGTTAATTTCTCATAAAGACACAAATTTGTCTGCAATCAGCCCAAGTTACAAGAAAAGCAATGAGTCTCCTTTTTCGCTCAAAGGCCCTGGAAGGTAAAGAGAAATGAGAATTTCCTTGTGTGGACAGCTGACTAGTCAGAAGTATAGGTTGTAAGACATGTTACATATAATTATTAAAATCATTTTAGTAAGTATAAAAAGTCTACATCATGTACACATAAATCAGCCTCCATGATCTGTTAAGAATTCAAGCATTACACAATATACTCAAAGACACAGAATGGAAAAAAAGTTAGAAAAGTCTAGTCTATATGGGACTCATTAGCCAACACTTTTACATACAATTCATGCCTAGTGGCATAAATAAAAGTAAAATATAAATATAGTAAAGTATAATATAAATAAAGTATAAATAAGTAAAATTCAAGAAATTTACAACCCCATTTGGAAGACAAGTATGTTAGAGAAAATCTAAGGCAGTTTATGAATCAAGGCCTGGACTGCCTACTACTGACAAGAGATATAATGGGTACCTGGAAATACCAGAGATTTCTGTAGCCTGGACCACTCAGGCAAAGTTCATGGAGATAGTAAGTTTGCAGACCTTGAGAATCAGGTAGGATCTGGTCAGCCAGTAATTGCTAAAAGGTTAAGTGGCATGGTGGAACAAAAGGGATTTCTTGCCAGGGAAATAGTGATAATGCAAAGTTTGCATCTGTAGACCAGAGCCAGATAACAGAAAAGTCTGGAAAGCTGAGCAGAAGACTTTGGGTATGGTACTGGTAGTATGGGGAAGAGAAGAGGAAGACAGGATTTCAACAGAAAAATGTGGGTTATCAAGTAGGAGAGAGATAAGATAATGAGAGTGTTTTCATGTGATTAGTCTAGCATTGTTTTGCAGGATGAACAGCCCATATACATCATAACACCTTTTATAAAGGGGCTCGAAATATACCCCACAGATGACGGTTAATTCATCCTAATAACAGCTCATTGAAGCAAAGGAAATGCAGCTTTTATTATTCCCCATTTTGGAGATGATTTGCTCAAGGTCACTGAATAAATAAAAGGCAGAATAAAACCCACAGAATCATGATGTCCATAGGTTCCTAAGTACCAGTTAAATTATGTTCTCTTATTTTCTATGACTCAAGCAAGGGACGTACATGATGGACCTCTGTCCTCAAGTGCCATTTCCAGACCCTCATTAGTGTTCAAGACACGTATCCTACCATCCCCACTCCTGTTACTCTCCCTCTAGCCCCCGGCCCTCTAACTCTACACCTTTCACCTACCTCCAACTCTCCCAGCTAATAGTTGTTTCTAATTATTCTGTTCCAGTTGGTCTTAGCCATTATCATTAGCATATTCAACTTTTCTGTATCAACCACTTACCAATAAGGACAATGGTATGGCTTTATCAATCCAAGCCAATGCTTTCAAAACTCTTTCCACCTCAAACTGCAAAGCTCAAATTACACTTTCTGAAGGTGTGAGGGAGGTAAGAACTACACATACTAGACTGTGGCACCAAGCCGAATTCCTCTCCAATTTTCTTCAAGATCAGAGTTAGTTAAAGGATTGCCCCCAGTTAACCCCTTCTTGGTGCTGACACATTTTCTCATCCTCCCATGCATCTTGAAGTCACCCCTCCTTTTCCTACAAGTTAGTCCCCCACTTACGCTTCCTGTCTCGTGAGGGCCCACAACCTCCACATATTCTCTCTGGCATTAGCAACTTCTCCTTTCTTGGTGGCTCCTCTTCAGTTTCAAGTAAAGAGACTGGCATATAGTAAATGCTCAGTAAATGCCTGATGAATGACTAAAGCTCCAGATCTGTACCTTCAAATATTTTTTGGACATTAAAAAAAAGATTTATTTATTTATTGGGGGGAGGGGCAGGGGAAGAGGGGGAGAGAACATTTCAAGCAGACTCCCCGTTGAGTGTGGAGCCAGATGTGGGGTTCAATCCCAGAACCCCAAGATCATGACCTGAGCAGAAATCAAGAGTCGACTGCTTAACCAATTGAGCCACCCAGGTGCCCCGGGACATTTTTTTAAAAACAGCCTTATTAAGGTATATTGTTGTACAAAAAATTGTACATATTTAATGCATATAATTTGATGAATTTGGACATACATATACACCTGTGAAACCATCACCACAATGAAGGTAATAGACTACTGTTCCACATTTTCACTTCATCATCTCATTGTTACCTCAAACTTCTCAACTGTAGAACAGAAATCATTAACTTCCTACCAGACCTGGCTCTTCCTCTTGATTTTCTAATTTCTTTCATATATGTACGGTAACTCCCAGTTTCCCATATTCAACACCACAACACCTTTGATGCCTCCTTCTGTAATTAGCTAATTATTAAGTCTAGTAATCATATTTTTTTTCTTCATAGTACTGGGCATATGGAAAGCAATCACTCAATGCAAGGTCCACTGCCTCTGTACAGATTATGATCATCGCACTGAAACAGCCTCAGCAGATCCAACTGCCTCAAGACTCTCAAACCTCCATGTCATCAGTTCACTCCATCTTGGGATTTCTCCTTCTATATAGAACTGTTCACTGAGCCTTCTTTACTTACAGATGTTTCACAGCCAGTCCAAAGGCCAGAGTCCTTCCTTAGCATTCAAGAACCACCATGATCTAGACCCAACCATGTTTTCCAATCTCAACTCTTATTATTCTAGAGGAATTCATCATAATCCAAATGATTTTATCTTGCTCTCAAAGACTGTGTGTGCATTCACACTTGTGGGGGGGTGCGCTTTTCCCTGTCTACATGCCTTTGCTCAGGGTACATCCCTGCCTGGAAACACCCTCCCCAATATGGATCCCAATAATCCTTAGCGGTTAGTTTACCTTCTGTAAGCCTTCAACTCCTCCAGTCAGTAAGTTCTATTCTAGAATAATTTTTATTATTTTATTTTTCATGTATTAGATTTAACTCCTCAACATCGTAAGACCTTCAAGGGCTAGAGATCATGTAGTATAATTCTGTGTCCTTCCCAGAACCCAATAATGAGGTTCAGCAATGCAAGACAGTGTTTTCCATCTCTTAGATAAAAGTCTTTAATAAAGTATTCATTAATTCTTCAACTTCATTTCCATTTCACATCTCACTTAATAACCCCTTAAAAACTGTCCCACGTAGGGGTGCCTGGGTGGCTCAGGCAGTTAAGAATCTGACTGTTGATCTCAGGGTCATTGACTTCAAGCCCTACACTGGGCTCCACGCTGGGTGTGGAGAGGACTTAAAAACAAAGCAAAAAACCTCAAAACCAAAAACCAAAACCATACCACCTTTATCATACGTAAGGATAGATGAAGGCTACTTTTAAAATTCTTTAATAGAAACTTTAAAAAGCTTTCACAAGAGACCTAACATAAAGCATAACATAATACCACTGAATACTCCAAGTCAACATTTAACTTCATTCTCCCACCTACATTTTATGGAAGATTTAACAACCAATTTAGAATACTTGCCTAATAAACACTAATGCAGGTTCTAAGGGAAAATATATTAAACTTAAGTATAACTTATAACTGAAAACTTCAAAGAAAAATATGTTTTAAATCATTAAAGAGTAAATATTTGAGTGGAAAGAAACAGGTTTATTGGTTTATTATTTTTTTTAAGTTGTGCTTTAAATATTTTTCGAGAGTTTAGCTCCTGGTATGGAAAATTCCTTTAGGTATACACTAACAAAGTAAGCACAAATTAAGTACAAAACAAATTCATACCCTCAACATTTGGCGTAATAGGGCAAAAATGTTCATTCCCACAATATTAAGAAACATCAACAATATGAGTTTGAGTAACTAATTCATAAGGAAGAGTTTGAACTGGACCAAATCCTGGATTTTCTTTCGTCACTCCAAGTTTCTTTTCTATTTTAAACTAGTGGCAACAGAAATTTCTTTGTTCGAAAGTCAGGAATGCTGGAAGTCTTAAGTGATAGAACAGGTAGCTCGGCTTCTACTTCACGTCTCTCCTCAAGGGGAGAAAAACACTACGGATAAAGTAATTTTGTTTTTATTTCTGGAAAAATCATTTTTTCCATCAATCTTCATAATTCTCTAAAATAAACTGTTAAAAAGTTATAGGCTGGTCAACCACTTCACCCTGACTTGTGGAAATACTATACATTAATTTCAAGAACACATGGCTTACTCAAGTTTTCTTACTACTCTTAGGGTTTAAAAGTTGCTCCTAACTCTTGAACAAAAGTCCAGGAGAATTTCACAAGCTCATGATATATTTCTGCATCTCATCTGCAGTATTTTGGAACAAAAGAATAGTCAAAGTAGTCTAGGCTCAAGAGTCACACTGAATGCCATCAAATTTACTTTTAGGGTACTGTACAATTTTAACAGTGGAAAACTTTTGTGTTGCATCAAATACTTAAGAACTACATCTACAAATAAAGTAGAAATAAGCAGCTAAGAATTTACCATTTCATTACAAAGGAGAAAGTGACAAATAACCCTCTCTTCTTTGCTAATATGGACATGACTGCCCTCCCCAAATAATGTGGGACAAAGTAACCACAACTTTGAGAAGGCGTACAGTGAACGGCAGAACTTGTAAATTAAAAGATGTGATTCACATTCTAAACTGCCTTAATTAAGATTTTAAAATTCAAGAGATAGGGAACTCCGATAATTAAACAAAGCAGGGAACATTAAGAAATACTGAACAGCACGCAGGTCCTAAACCATATAAATCAAATAAACACAAATCAAATAAGGACCAGAAACCATTTTCTCCTTAGCACACAGAGTTCCCCAGAATCGCAGACCTGATGAACGCGAGGCACACTCTGTGCTGACGCAGGCGCACACAATGGAGACAAGCATGGAGACCCCCAGAGACAAACTTTCCATCTGTACCGTTCTACTCTGCACATAAAGGAAAGCAGAGCAGGGTGAGAAGTTTTTCGCACTTCTTCCACATCAGACGGGGCAAAACTGGGAGTTAGTACTGCAAACTACTAATCTCTGGCTACAACCAAAGGCAGACTGAATGAATGGGGTGTGGGGCAGGGTGGATGGGGGAATGAGCGAGGCAGGGAGGGGGTGGTCTCAGAAAAAAGTTTGAAGCATTCTGTAAAGCCTGAATGGATTAACCTTTTAAAAGGCCCCAATATTTCTCATTTCCCTTTTTCTTCCTCCCTCCCTCTCTCTCTCTCTTTTTATTAAATACACACCGACTTCCTGGGACTCAACACAGACATGCTCTATACTCAGCTAAAAGGCCTGGTGCTTAGTACACACGGGAGTCCTAGGATTGATATATGTCCCACACAAGTGGTCCTTTTGTGATAAAGTATTTTTAAAATTACTTTTTTGTGACCATGCATAAAATATGACCTATTGCTAAAAAAAAAAAAGGATGAATTCCATGCATCAATTAGTAAAATGAGTCCCCAATCCACAGCACTTGATTTTTACTAGAAACATAAGGTGTCTATTTACTACTCTAAACGTGTTTTCTGAACTTGAAAAAGTTTGCTTTCACATTTCACACAAAAAGTTGCATTTCGCATTTCACATTTTTATAAGATAATGAGGGACTGAGGCTTTAGGGTTTCTAGTCTCTGATCTGTTTACAAATGGGTTGTTTAGACTATCTAGCAAAGGAAAAAAAGTGAATGCTTAAAAGTTAGTAGATCTGAATAACATTTAGTAGATAGCTTGAAATGAACCAATTTAAAAACCTAACCGCGTAAAAAGTGTAGGGACACATCGCTTATTTCTTCTTGAATAAAAATAAAAATATAACGGGGGGGAGGGGTCTGGGTAAATCTGGAGTAAGGAGATGGGTCCCAATCATTAGTCCCTTGTCCAGGACAAAAAGCTTCCTTTAACCACATGCAACAGTCTCTTGTGGGAAAGGGCGGGGGGGGGG
>PISX010005006.1:0-113347 GCA_004024625.1 Mellivora capensis | reverse complement strand
AAGAACGCTGAACTGAAAAACACACTTATTTCTTGAGTCCAGCAACGTGGGATGCTAGGTATCAAGGAAGGTAGGACAGGCCCACCAGATGAGGAAAGAACTCAGCTCCTCCATGATGTTGACCAAACAAACAAACACAATACCACTCTGGTTACTCTTTAAGTACATAATCAGAATAAATTAAATTCTGCTTTGCAGCATTCCAAACTAGCTATATTTGCTAATTCACAAAGGACTGCGATTTATAATCGGACTCCTTATCGTTGAGGTTTTCCGAATTCCTTCATATTTGTCATGTTCTTAAATTCTAAAAGTGATTTATAGGTTATATTGATTCAAAGTTAGTTATATTGATCTCTACTCTCTAGCTTCCATAATTAAAGGACGGAAATCACACCATTCTGCCCTCCCACGATAAGGCGCCACAGACTTCAGAACAAACTTAGAAAGCCGAGAGGCTCTGGGCAAGTGTCACTTAATTTCTCTAAACCATGGTTTCTTTATCTGGCAAATGAAGAGAATAATCCCTATCTCACAAAGGTACCATAATGATTAAAACAGGATATACGCACATATACAGCACATATACAAATACATGTGCGTGCCCACACACACAGAGGGAGGGAAGAAGCATGGGTTAAATTAATTCATTTGCTAATAGCTTCATTCTTTACCTAAAGTACTGAATCAGCCCCCAAAGGCAGGAGATAAAAACAAACAAACAAACAAAAAACAAAACAAAATAAACAAACAAAAAAACCCACAAACCCATCAAAGACCTGGCTCAAAGTGGATAATCAGCTCCTTAAAAAATTTGACTATGGGGAAAAAAAAAAAAACCCAACTTGGCCCACACTAAATGCCCAGAATCATTTCATCATTTTCCAATTAAAAAAAAAAATCATGGAACACTTTTTATCAATTCTGGAAGGTGCTAAATGATACATCCCTTCATTACTAACTTCGGTGGACTTTTTTCTGCTTGGCTACAGGTCTTTGAAATGCTTTGTGTTCTATTTTATATTTAGTATTTTTGATATCTTAGAATGAAACTCATTAAAATAAATGAGTGAATCATGCCTGGCTGGGACTGGGAGAGGCGAGACCGTTGGTGAGGTGGCCCAGAAGGCTGGAAGGCCAGCAGGCTCAACTCCTTGAGTAGAAGGCCCCTCCTGTCTCTTAGCTGGGAGGACTTGGCCAAGCAGTGGTCTCCCAGCTGCTTAGCCTCCCAACGCACATGAAGACTGGAGGGGGCCAACTTCAAGCCTGGTTCCCAGAGGGGTTTCTCCTTCCCCTGGGAAATAGGGGTTTAGCGCTCTGCCGGGAACGCAGGCGCTCCTTTTTTTTTTTTTTTTCCTAAAAATTTATTTATTTGTCAGAGAGAGAGGGAGAGACAGTGAGCGAGCACAGGCAGACAGAGTGGCAGGCAGAGGCAGAGGGAGAAGCAGGCTCCCTGCCGAGCAAGGAGCCCGATGCAGGACTCGATCCCAGGACGCCGGGATCATGACCTGAGCCGAAGGCAGCCGCTTAACCAACTGAGCCACCCAGACATCCCCGCAGGCGCTCCTTCTAAGGCAGGAATCAGGGAGACAGAGCGGGACTGACAGCACCCCCCAACCTCCCGGACATCTCTGCAGGCTTCCTGCTCCCCATGCCCCTCATACTGCTGATGTCAACGAGCTTGGAGACAGGACACAAACTCTGCAGATTTGTCCAAGCTCTTGGATCTAAGTCTAAATTGCGAAACTTAGAGGAAACTTCACACTCTCGCTAGACATCTGAGTAAAGGCAGATTCCTAAAACCTGTTCAAGGGACGAAATCAGTTCTTGCCTCCACTTCGAACACCCTTCAAACAAAATGCGGAGACCCAACGCTATTCGCGTGTCCTGCTTCAACATCGCCCTTGACTTAGAGTAAGTTTAATTTTACTTCTTGCTTAGAGTGTTAATCAACTCCTCATGCCAACACACGTGGGTAAAGAACCCCCCCCACCCCCGCGCCGCCCCATGCCTCTCACCTGGGCCGTCTCTTCCTCTTGCTTCCTCTTCTCTTCCTCAGTCTCTACCAGTCTCTGCTTGGTCAGGAGGAGCTCCTTATTCAGCACATCTGCCTTGTCTTCTGCCTGCACGTCAGAGCACATGGCAATCGTAAGGAAGGTGAAGAAAGAACGTGTGTGGATACTCTCTCCAAACCTAATCGCTAGTTATGATGGTTGCCTCACAACCAAAAGCCATTTTCCTCCTCCTAGCTCACCCAGGGGACGCCTGCTTTCATGGAAAGCCAACTTTCTAGCAGGCACGTGGCACACATCACCTCTGATCCTCACAACAACAATTATTTTTCTGACAACGGCAGCGAAGTCTAGAGAGATCGAATAACCTGACTGGGGCAGACATCGAATAGGAGAGCTGTGGTCTGAGTTCAGACGTGAATGGCATCAAAGCGCATACTCTTTTCTAAATGCTTCTTACACATTTTCAGTCCCTCTGAGACTGTGTAGATGGCTAGGATGAAGGGTTGGAGCCGTATCCAGAAGCTTCTAGCTGTTAGTGCCTGGGGGTGGGGGGTGCGGATTCAGAGAGAGACAGGCTGATCCGTGGACAACAGTTAGGTGAGAAAATCCAAAGACCAGCAGAGGTAAAATGGCTCACGAAGGGACGCACAAAGGACCGTGAGTACAGCAAGGAGAAATTAAGACCAAAAACCCATGACAGAGATAGCCTTGGGGAAAACTGATCTATGGGCCAGGCACCCGATCAGAAAAGGTGTGTTTCTGGAATGGCTGAACAGAGCTCAGAGCGAATACTCTTTTCTTAACTTGGATACAGAGTCCAGTTAACCAGGAAAGCACCGTGTGTTTATTTAACTAGCCAACACATGCCTACTGCACACCCTAGACCCTTACCTCTCCCTGTAGGTCTCAGCGTCAAGTTCACATCTGCAGTGGAGTGAGCCCTGAGCTCTGCCCCACTCACCCTGACCTAAATCAGCTCCTCTGCTTACATCTCTATTTCCCTTGATAGCACTGAGCACAACCTCCACTGACAAATCACACGTGGGGGGTTCTCTGTCTTGCCCAATAGACTTGCTTATCCCCATCTCCCCAGCACCAAGGCCAGCACCAGGTGGGGCGGAGACTCCCCAGGTACTTGGTGAATGAATGGAGGTGACCCTCCAATCACTACCCAGGGGGCACTGTGTGGGGTGGAGGTGGCACGGGGCCACAGGATGAGCTCAGCAGAGAAAACCACAGACAGAGGACGGACAGCTATTCGAAGAAGCTATCCTTGGCCGACAACTGCGAAACATTATCCAAAGAATCGTAAAAACTGGCCAGGTGGCCCTACATGTGTTTTGCCCCATCTCCCACTTGTCCAGATGGCCGGGCCAGCACAGTCTGCCCGGGACTAGCAGAGAAGCGGCACTCCAGCCTCTCCGTCCCGGCTCATAGTTCCCAGTGTCCCACAGTCTGATGGTTACAGCTCTGTTTTCAGATAATTTGCAACTATGGTGTAGTGAAGGTAAAAAAGTCCCTCTTAAAAAGACTCTAAAATTTGCTCTGATAGATTTTAAGGGGGAAAACTACACAGCAAAAGTATATCCTGAAACTAGAGGTGGGCAAGATATCCGTGCAAGTTATGTTTTCATAAATTGTATATGATATCCGGTGCAGACTACAGACACTGGTGAAATAGCGAATTCGAGAGCCAGTCAGATGACTGCAGTCAGAGCAGGGAGCACCTCCCCAGAGTCTCTGAGGGAGGGTCAGAGAGCAGAGAATCAAGAACAGCAACACAGATCACTTCAGTGTTCTTAAAAATCGAACCAACTCTAGGTCCCCACAACTTCAGCCCACCGTTCAAGTTCTACCCCAGACTATGTAAGTGACAGCCCTCCTGATAAAGAAGGGTGCAATTTAACGTCCTCTTCAGTAGCCCCCGCATTTTCCAGTTTGTGAAGAGAAGAGTCCTTTCTATTCGTGACACTCCTAAGTGAATGTTTCCTAAGAGATTTACCCCAAATTTTTAGCCTTTTGGAAATTTCTACTATCTGGACATTTAAGCTTCTTAAATTGTGCATCACATCTAGACATTCTATGTTATAGTTCTGGAACACTCTAAAGGAGTGTTTCTGACATCTGCAGAAATTGCTGGGGGTCCCATGTGGGAGGAGCGTCAGAATTTTCCAGAAGCTTCTTCCAGAGTCTCTCCTCTATGTTAAACAATGAAGTCAGAATGATTCTTTTTTTTTTTTTTTTTTTCCCTCAGTCAGAATGATTCTATAGCTCATCAAGATAGGATCACATCTGAAAAAACTTGGTTCTCCTAAGAACAGTCTTCTGGGTTCTTTGGACAACCAATTTCTATGCCTCATTTAATTAGAAATCATCTTTCATGTTAAATGAATCTCTAGGGATGTAATACTAAACAGATAGATACTCATATTCTTTGAATTCAAACTATAAAATCTTCACCATAATTTGTTAAGATCACTGTCATTACTATTTCTAATCACTTACCAACATCTTTTTTTTTTTAAGATTTTATATATTTATTTGACAGACAGAGATCACAAGTAGGCAGAGAGGCAGGCAGAGACAGAGAGAGGGGGAAGCAGGCTCCCTGCTGAGCAGAGAGCCCGATGTGGGGCTTGATCCCAGGACCCCGGGATCATGACCCGAGCCGAAGACAGAGGCTTTAACCCACTGAGCCACCCAGGAGCCCCCCCAACATCTTTTTTAAAGATTTATTTATTTATTTATTTGAGAGAGACAGGGAGAGAGAGCAGGGGGAGGGGAAGAGGGAGAAAGAGAATCTGACGCAGACTCCCCGCTGAGCATGGAGCCCAATGTGGGGCTCAGTCTCAGGACCCTGAGATCATGACCTGAGCCAAAATCAAGAGTTAGCCACCCAACTGACCGAGCCGGTGTCTTAGCACTTACCAACATCTTATAATGTCTTATTTTGTTTTTTGAAAGATTTTATTTATTTGACAGGGAGAGTGAGAGAGAGAGCATAAGCAGGCAGAATGGCAGGCAGAGGGAGAAGCAGACTCCCTGACAAGCACAGAGTCCCATGTGGGACTCGATCCCAGGACCCCAGGATCAAGACCCAAGCCAAAGACAGATGCTTAATCAACTGAGCCACCCAGGCCCTCCCTTAAATGCCTTATCGATGTGGCGACTTCTAAATGCTACCAAGGTTCACATGACATACACAGGAGAGGAAAAAGCACTGCCATTTGTGATTTAATCATCAATTAACGGATAACCTGATCGAAAGCTTCAGCGCTCACATCAGGGATGAGGATCTCTCAGAAATGATTTCTCAAAGAACTAGTCAAGCCAGGGGTGCCTGGGTGGCTCAGATGGTTGAGCGTCTGGCTGTGTTTGGCTCAGGTCATGACCCCAGGGTCCTGGGATCCAGCCCCGCATCGGGCTCCCAGCTTGGTGCAGAGCCTGCTTCTTCTGTGCCCTCTGGCTCTAACTCTCTTGTCAAATAAATAAAATCTTTAAAAAAAAAAAAAAAAAGAAAGAAAGAAAGAACTGGTCAAGCCAGTTGTTCAATTTAAAACAAAACAAAAGACTTTACCACTCATTACATGGAGCCCCTGCTCCAACACAGAACTCGCTCTGGTTGGAAGGACGAGGCCCCTTGTCTCTTCTGTTCCTTCCTTGCGAACAAGAAAGGACAGGAAGGGTTGAAGAAGGCAGCTCGCTACAGAAACTGAAATGGAGATGTTGTATCTTTTTACATTGTTAATCACGGGGAGAAGTCCTTATTCTAAGATCTGAGGGAGGACAAGTTGTCAAAACAGAAGGCTGTGTCAAAGAGAAAAATTTAAGAGCCCTTGGTGCCCAGGAAGCCCAAAGCCAGCACTAAAGGGACATGGGTGGGGGATAATTTGTTTTTAAAGAGTACCTAATTACCTAATTAGCGCCTGTTTGTTTACATATTGTCTTGAATACAAGCTGCTTTCATGTTTGTTTTATGTTTGTCCAGGTCTGGCTATTTTAATGAAGAGATGTGATTTTGAGAAAAGCGGCAACGGAAAAGTAGGGGGTGAACAGGGTGGAGGTGGGCAAAGCCAGCACTTTCCCTAGGGGGTGGGTGCCCTTCCAGCCTGGCTGGGGGACAGGACACCGAAAGGGCACAGACAGCTGTTGGACAGGGAACTAAGCCCTGCTCAGGCAGAAACTGCAGAATCAGATGTTTGGAGGAGATGTGCATGAAATAGCAATTTTTATCCTTTCACCTCGATAACAAGCTTCAAAAGGCAAGGGCCAGGTCTTCCTTACTCTTTTAAAAGAAGAGGTATAAAGGAAGGAAATAAAGAGAAAGAGGAAAAAATGAAAAAGAGGAAAAAATGAAAGAATGAAGGAATCTTTTCTTCAGGGACTAGCATCTAGAATCTATACAAGCTATCTACCCAGATACCCAATAGTTATTTTGGGAGTATGCATGCAGCAGTCTTTCCAGGCTGATCCACAAGATGGACTTTCTTGGTGGTGTAACATTTTTAAAAATAATATATTATTTTTCTGATTATTAATAAGGTATAATGTATATTATTACTAACCCAAGGGTTGTTAAAAATTTAAGGTCTTCTTATAAAAGATAAAATAATTGAAAAAAAATGCAAAAGATGAATTTAAAAGTTAGATTGACTCTCATCACCCAGAGTATCTAGAACTAATATTCTGGATTTCCTTGTAGGCTTTTCTCCTTTTGAGGTATATTTCAGCTTCTTTCCTAACACGATGGCCCTCTGCCAGCCACACTCCTTGCAACTTAGATGCATTATATACGGAGAAATTTATAGGTTTTACAATATTATAACATTATCTTCCCATTGTTTTTAAAAAACAATTCCCAAAAGACATTTGCTTTCATTCTCCCCTTCTATTGGACCTATACATTATTTCTACTTTTTATTTTTCTGAGTAACACAGCAGTAAAGCATCTTGTACACATACCGCTGACCAGATCCCTATTTTTTTTTAAAGATTTATTTATTTATTTATTTGACAGAGAGAGAGAGAGATCACAA
Organism: Mellivora capensis; assembly: GCA_004024625.1. Lineage (NCBI taxonomy): Eukaryota > Metazoa > Chordata > Mammalia > Carnivora > Mustelidae > Mellivora > Mellivora capensis. The sequence continues at coordinate 106,296 of PISX010005006.1, read as the reverse complement.
GTAGGCAGAGAGGCAGGTGGGGCGGGGGGAAGCAGGCTCCCTGCTGAGCAGAGAGCCCGACATGGGGCTCGATCCCAGGACCCTGAGATCATGACCTGAGCTGAAGGCAGAGGCTTAACCCACTGAGCCACCCAGGCGCCCCCAGATCCCTATTTTTGTTAGAATAGCTTTCCAAGTCAGAATCTATATGCCATTTTCCTCATTTATTAAATTTAAGATTTAAAAAACACCTGCTTGGTAGAGTCATTAACAAGATTAAATGAGATAACGCTTACAGAATTGCTGAATATAGTCCTTGGTGTGTTGTAGGTGGTCAGTAGACATCTCATCTCATTACTTTTTATTCCTTTTAAAGGCCTGATAGATAACACCAAATACACTTCCTGCACAACTTTCAACCTAGATCTCTCTCTCTAATGAATTTCACCGCATCTCCACGGAGTTCCCCTGCTTAAAACTCTTTCTTATTTAGTTATCCATCTTCAGAAAACTATCAATGGATAAAAGATTCGAAAGAACCAGAATCAAATGTGAAGCTGTTGGGGGAGCCTGTATGAAAACAGGAATTTCATTACAGTACTGACTCACCAGCATAGTGTCATTAATACAAAAATGTACCAGCTAAGGTCAGACTGGTCCTGGTCCTGATGGACTGGACGCCCTCCGTCTTCTTTGGCTCTCTCTTAATCACACGTCTCTCACACCACCTCTAACAACTTCCCAACAGCCCAGCTGAATGGTTTCATGGGGAAAAGGGTCACACCCCTCACCCCCAGACCCCCAACCAGGCTGTTTTACGACCTTCCACATTCTGTGTCCCACAAAGCAGTTTCTGTCTTAATTTCAAACTCTATTTACTGTGAATTCCTTCAGCTGCCCCTTTTCCCCCTTTAGTACAATTTTCCTTAATAGTCGTCTAATCCCCATCATACTGTGGTTGAAACTTCTGAGCTGCAAAGCCAGCCCTTTTTGGGGGGAAAAGGAGTAGTGCCAGGGACCATTTTTCAGCATTTAAAAAAATTTTTTTCCAAACTTTTAATCATATTTCTATTACTGGACGTTGTATTTGAAATACTGTCAATGAGCAGTCAGTGTACAGGTAATTTTTTTTTAACAGATTCAACAGTATTAAGTCTCAGTTTTTCTGACCCTGACACCATTGGTGGGGAACAGTCACTTCTGAAGTCAGAGAAGAGAGATCATTTTAAACCCACCCAAGACTCCTTCTATATTGCCAGGTATCTTTTAAAACACCAGGGACAGAAAACAAGAAGTCCTAAAGCTGTCAGTACTGGTGGAAAGAACCAGGCAAGTTGAACAATTTAAGGTCCTCCTAGCAATAGCTACCATGTATGGAACACATGGTGTCGACATGCTTCATCTTATTTTACCTACAGGCAGGTTAAGAACCGCGCAGGGTCGTGCGGTGAGCAGACCGCAATGCCAGGATTCACACCTAGCATCTTGGCCTCAGCCATCACAACGCGTGTCTCTTCACCGATGCCTGTATCTTCATGTACATACTTCTTGTAAAGTCCCCACGTTCCTTGTAGATGAGAACTCTTCTTGGAACAAAAAGTAAAGTGCCTCCCAGTGCTGGCGTGGCACTGGTATAGTCTTGGGACTGATATCCCAGGCAATTATACTGGCAGCCCTAGGCTTAGGAAAAGTACGGATGAAGAGAAGAGACACCAGGGAAGTTTAGAGTTATAAAGAAAGCAGCATCGTACATGCTATTTGGAGAGGACCCCAACCCTTCTCAAAGGCTCGCGTCTTCCACTCTCTCCAATTAGCTCAGGCTGTCCCCTCCCACCTCTTGGCCTGTACATTCATCCAACCAGCAGCCAACTCAGTGTCAGATACAGAATGAGCCCTGGCGGGACTGCAGCGAGAGCAGCTCGGTCCTTACCCCTGAGGAGGTCGTCACGGTCAGACTTCAACCTAGCAAACGACACGTTTACCTGATCCAAGTCATTTCGCAAAGCAATCTTGCTGGTGACTAGTTCGTGGGCAAGGTCGTCGTTCTCCTGTTCCAGCCTCATGCTGGCCTCCTGTAGTCTCCGGTTCTCCCTCTGCAGGAAAAGAGCAACATCCAGAGGGAGGGGCATTAGTGACGAGACACACTAGCAGAAACGAACGGGACTGGCGAGGGAAAACAGGCAACGACAACATAGTGAACTTTGGAAGGTGTAAGAAGGAGGAGGCGCGAGTGGCACAGGAAGGCAGGATTGCTGTCCAGGAAACAACAGTGAGTTAAGCCAGCGGTGCAGGTGCGGTGGTCTACCTGGTGACGGTTACAACTGTCCCTGACAGGCAGGCTGCATGGTAAAGGCTGCATTATTTAAAAAGTGCCACAAAAGGCAGAATTTCCAAACCTCCCCAATCCTGTGACGTTTCATACAGACCCAGAACACAGACACCGGCCAGCCTCTGTTTGAAACATCCACAATAATCCGACCCTTAACCTCAAGGGAAACTGCATGACGCAGGTGGTGTGAAATGCAGGGAAACCACTAGACGTTTCTTCACATTGTTTTCCCAGTATCACAGTTCACGTTAATTGAATAAATTCAATTATGGGCACTAAATGAAGAAACATGGGTTCCAGACTTTTGCTATCAACTGACATGTTCATCCTCGGGGCAGAAATACTTCTCTGAACACCAATGTTTGTATTGGTAAGAGCGAGAGTCCTTATGACAATGGCTCTAAATGTTGGAGTGCTTTTTAAAAACTCAACTTTAAGACTTCCAAAGATACTTGGTAAAAGAAATTACCGAGCTGTTTTCTTCCCTCTTGAACTTCCAGGAAAAAATCTGAAACAAAGTCCTATGAAGAAAGAGCCAAGTCACATTCTTATGAAGGAAGGAGGAAGGTCTCCCCTGAACTAAACATTACGAACCATGGACACACGCCAGCTATTTTCAGAAGAGCAAGTCACTGTCTTTCATTCCTAAGTATCAAAAGCACTTTTTTTTTTCTTTTTGCTACTGTTAAAACAGTTATAGGAGATTCAAAGAGAGCTGACAGGAAAGACTTCAATGTGATGAGATCTTCCCGTTTTTCAGATTTATACTCCTAACAGTGTTTTCTGCAAGAGTAGCAGAAACTCAGAGTAGTGGTGCACAACCAGAAGACAAATCTATGCCCAGGAAGAGAGCATGTCATTGCGTAACGTGGGGCAAAAGGACATTTACCTTCTACAGAACGACCTGGGGTTGGTTATATGGAAAAAAGAAAGCCCCATTTCTTTTTTCTTTTTGTTTCTTAAAGAAGGGCTAAGAGACCAGTGATAAGGGCAGAGCCTAAGGCTTTCACGGAGTGGAGACTCCCCCAACGGGGCCCGCAGAGAAGCTGAAGGATGAACCTGTGCTTTGACTAGAATCGCCCAACAGTCAATTTCTGTCTTCTCTTTTGGAAGACGAAGACTGGGACAGTCGGAGAATGCCCAAACATTTCTGCAAAAGAAATCTACTGAGGAAGATAAAAACAGTCCCAAATCTCTTAAATGCTTTTAAGTAAATTCATGATAGAATTCCATACAGTGTTAAAATATAAGTGAAAAATATGTAATGATCAAAGAAATGCTTAAGCCACCTCATAGGAAAAAAAAAAAAGACAGGGAACTAGAAAGTCTCATTTTTGTAACAACATAAATAACATTAATTGTAGGTGCTGGATTATTTTTATTGTTGTCTTTGTGCTTTAAAAATGCTTCTAAGTTTTCAACAATGAATACAGAATACATGAGTTTAGAATGTTACCTAAAAAAATGAAAAGCCATTCAGAATTTCCATTCCATTGGAAGGATAAAATGCCAAAATGAGATTTTTTTTCAAGTTCACTCCTGTTAGAAGCTCATACTCTACCTGAAACCAGACTGGATCTTCGTTTTTAACCAAAATACGATGTAACCCATCTAAAGTGTGGCCTTGCCAGGAATCCTTTCCCAAGATATTCCTGAAAAGACGGTGTACGTATTTGTAGGGGCACATCGCACTCACCCAGTTCTGTCTGTGCCCTCCTTCTACAGAAGTCCTAAGCTCCACAGAGGTCCTAACCTCCCACAGAAGTAGCATAAAAGCTGTCATGAAAATACATGCAGAAAAGCAGCCAGGTCCTCCACGGCAAAATCTTTCCATCTTTGCTGAAGCAATCCAAATTCTAGCAGGGGCACGAGACTTAGTCTTTTGCTCTGGTACATCTAAATATTACTCCTTTTTGTGGAAACAACTTGCCTACTTGTTGAAAACTCAGAATTAAAAAAAAAAAAAAAAAAAAAAAAAAGTTCCAGAAACTTTTCCCATCCACTTCCTCCTCGCCAGGAATGCCAAGGAGCGGCAATGCCCCGCACCATTTACTCAGGACACCGGGCACCCAGGTGGCTGCTCAGCAGAGAAGTGATTGTTCTCACCTCCAGGAGTCCCTTCCCAAGAGCTCCTGGTGACAGGACTCCAGGCCCTACTCCTGAGTCAGGGTCTGAGTCCTCCTGAAAACTATACTTGCGTGACTTCAAGATGCAGAGTCCCCTCGATGCTTACTGACGTTACAGGCATTTCGCCCAAGTGACAGTGTTGCAGCTCAGGTTTTTCAGGTGACAGTGATACAGGCTTACAAGGGTTAAGATAACCCATACGCAAAGTCACACGTGGAAAAGTGTTTCGTTGCAAGTATGTTATAGATGGCACCGGGTGGCTCCTTTTCTCCTGATCGGAGACCAACCCCCAGTGGGCGACATTACCTAAGGAAGAGAGGGAAGCTCAGCTTAGTGCTGATGGACACATGCCGTCACCACGCCTGTTGATTCTGGAACCCTTCCCTATGAACGCATGGCCAAGAGGGGAGAGTGGGGATGGGAAGATCTGGGAAAAACCTCGAGTGTCTAAGCATCCCTAAAAAGCAAAATGGCCTCAGGGGCGCCCCTACCAGCTTGGCTTTAGCGAGAAGCTTTGGTTGGATGTGTACGCAGCAAGCAGCACAGGGCGAGTGTGACTCCTGCTTTGCACTCACAGACATGTGGGCAAGCAAGCTGTGGGGCCGAAAATGCAGTATCGTCCTCCAAAGTCTGAACCTGGGGCGGGAGGCGTCCTCAGCAGTCCTCCCAGCCCCTGAGCAGGCCAGCGAGGCACCGCCACCCACCAGGGTGGGGGTTCCTGCCAATGAACTTGCCCATGCTCGCTAAGGGTTCAAGTGAGGTGTCTTACTGGGTGTTCTTTTCCAGCCTCTCCCAAGGAGCCCACACTGCTCCCCCGCCCCACCCTGGAACTGACTGATGCAAGAAAAAGCTTTATACTAGAACGGAGAAGGTTCCATGTGGATGGGCTTCGTTCATTCTGAAAGGTCAGCAAGGGCTGCCCGCCTGAGTGCGCCTGGGGGTCAGCCCGTCAGCCTGCCCATGCAGAGGCAGCTGTGTGCCACGGTGCGCACAAAAGCAGATGTGCCCAGCTGCTCCGAGCCTGTCAACACCACAGGCAGCCGGCTTCCCGCTCCTCTCTGGAGAGACGGCAGGAGACCCCGCTTCCATAACCCTGGAAACTGCACACTGCCCTGTTCGGCCCATCCTCCATCTCCAACAACTGACACCATCCCAGCAAAAAGCAGATGACAACTTGCCTCGTTAGTTCCCTGCCCGCCCTTCCCCGGCATAAGAGCTGCACGGCTGCCGGGAGAGTTTGGTTAGTAACTTTGGGGAGGAGGATACTGCATTTTGCAGACAGACAGACGCCGGTATCACAGACATACACAGATAAATAACTTACCTCCTCAAAAGTCATAGACCAACTACCGTTTTCAATCATAGGTACAAAAGACAATTGAAAAAAAAAAAACAGAATATCCAATGAAATTGCACACCTACTAATACAGTTATGAAATGGCAATAACAGAAGCAGACGCTTGTTAACGCTGTCATTTACTCTAAGTTCTCTGTCTGCAAACATTCGCTGGAAGAAAGTACACTTGAGGCAGCCAGTGGGCAAGTCTCAACTCAGCCAGACTAAGATTCAAACTCCTCCCTCTGCACCCTGCCCTTCACAGTCCGTGACATGGCTGGAAAATGCTGTCTGCAGGACTATGGGCAACTTGGGTGTGAGTTGTTTACACTGTGTTATTTCAGCCGGGTGGAAGGAACTTCCTCGTATGACAAGGTCGGAAACATTGCAAAATAGTTCATTTTCGGGCAACAGACTGAAATTGCTGGGCAGGGGAATGCTTCCAGCTGTCCTGTGAGTCTGAGGGCTGGAATGTGGGTGAAGCAGCACAAGGGATGGTGAACGTCATTTATTCCGTGATGAGAGACCCGAGCAATGGGAACTGGCATTCAGAAGAAAAAAAACGAAGCCTTACAGGAAAAAATGATGGGAAATGAGGCAGCTTTGTAAACTCTAGCTCAGTATTTTGGGTGTGTCATCTGCTACTATAATGAATTCTTGGCACATGGTTTTAAATACATTTAAGGGTCAGGAGAAAATGTTTTCCTAAAAGACCCAGTGCAATTTTATTAGCAAAAACACACTCAACTCTCCCATGCTTTCGTGTGGGTAATTCTTTCAAGAGTTGATTAGCATCATCAGATTTTAGCAAACAGTTTTTTGACATTCAAAGGCAAATGCCTACAGATTAAATGTTTAAATGTCTACATTGTCTGCAAATGAAGATTTGAGAGAGAAAAATCTGGATACTTGAAATCATTTTATGCTCTTCCTTTACCCAATGTATTCAGTTTTATCTTTCTGGTAGAAATTTTAAAAAATTTAGATGTCAAACTGAAAACAAAATCTTGTTGGTAATAAGTAACTGGCAGTTGGCAAATCAGACTACAGTTCTCCTAGCATTTAAAAAACAGTCTTTGGTTATTTCCTAGCACTGGGGTCAACAAGCTTTAAATGTAAATGGCCAGACACAAAGTATTTTAGGCTTTGCAAAAAAAAAAAAAAAAAAAAAAAAAAAGTATTTTAGGCTTTGCAGGCCGTATGATCTTTGTTGAGATTACTCAAACTCTGCCACTGTTGTGCAAAAGCAGTCCTAGACAGCTGATAAGTAAATAATGGGTGTGGCTGTATTCCAATAAAACTTTATTTACAAAAACAGGCAGCGGGCCCATTTGTCCCTCATGCCATAGTTTGCAGATACCCTGCTCTAGCATACAAATCAAATTTTTAAAAAAGCAAATGGGTTACAGATGATGCCAAAACATGTCAGTGTGACATAATTTTCTCAGTAATGCTACTTACACAGGAAGCAAAATTTACTAAAACTTTAAAAAATGACTAAAAATTGAATAAAAGTTTTGGAGAATGAATTCTGAAGATCATCAATAAACATACTTAGAAAATTCTTAATATGTGTAACATTCATACCTCTCTCAAGTGTTAAGTAAAACTCAATCAGTGAACAGGTATCATCAGAAGCCACCTGCTCCTTCTTAGTAATTTGCTCAAGAATCCTCAATAGGGGTTAGCTTGCAACTTCCACCATCTTAGAACAGTGAGTTCACTGGATTATCCACGATCAACAAGAGTGGTGGCCTTCTGAGGTCTATCACAACATTATCACAGGCAGATAGAAACCATGCTCTTGACTATCAGTATTCATTAAAAGCATATTATTTCATAAATGTAAATATTTCCAAAAACCAATGACAGTTTCTGTAATGAGGAAAACTAAAAATATGTAAGTTTATTTTCATTGGTAGAAAAGAGTTTTCAAAGATAGATTCACTTATTTTGACTGCCTGAGGAAGGAAAGGCCCCACAGAATAAGAAAAAGGGGAAGCCTTCCCTCCCCTCTCCGCCCCGCCAGGTAATTGGGCAAAATCTAAACTTCTTTCACTTGACAAGTTAAAAACAAAATGTGATGTCTGGTCTAAGTTATTTCATTAGCTATAGAAGAATGGCAAATAATGTAAGACCAATTAAACTTTACTTCAAATATTTTGTATTATTTTTGCCCAGAATAATTAAATAGCTTAATTTTAAATTATATGCAGGGATAACTGCTCTGCAAAAATTAGTATGTGTAAGACAAACTTTTTGCAAACTTAGAGGAATTACTCTCTTCCTGTTTGAATTACACTTCAATAAGAGAATTACTACTTCTAACCTCACCAAAGAAATTAAACATTCTAAATTTAATTATACTAAATGCAGATAAGATACCTGAATTAGAAATGATGCATAATACTATCTGTGTCCCGAACTCGAGAGTTTAAGCATTCCCGATTCTTTCTAGGATTTGCCCATCTAGAACAGGTAATAACATAATCTTCATTATGCTTTGGAAGACTCACTGCACTAATTAATTAGCTGTGCTTTCAAAGGTTTACCCCACATCTGTGCAAGTACTTAATTAAATAAGAAAAGCATACCATCTTCCAGAGGTAGAGGAAGGCTGCAGTTCTCTAAAAGGTGCTGTCAACAGATTACATTAGTAGAAAACTATCTTTCCCTAAATGGAGACAACTCAACTCCTTAAAACAGAAAACAGTATTACAATTTCTGAGGCTGGTAACTAATTATTAGGGGCTTGACTACTAATTTTTAAAATATACTAAAACAGCAACACATACTCCTGAATGTTTGTTTTCTGGGGGCTTGTATGAAAATGGAAATATACGTGATGAATTTCTTTTTTTCTTTTCTTTTTTTTTTACATGATGAATTTCTATAGACAAGTCTTTATCCTGCGTTTCCCTTCATTTCAAATTAATTAATTTGCAAACCAAAGTTTCAAGTAGATAAAACTACCACACCAATTTGGCCAGGTCAAACTTAAGAAGAGACTTAGAATAAATGTTCTATATTCCTCTTCCAATAAAGTTTCCTTTTTGTGTCTTGGAATGTAGTCAAGAAGATCGGCAGAAAGAGCACACCAAATCCTGTAGGAAGCCATTACAGAGCTGATTTTCAAATGCAAATGGAAGCCAAGACCAGGTAGCCTGATGTGTACACAAATTTATACAGGTCTACATTTCTGTGCATCCATATTTATACATGAAAATGAATGTGTCACCCACTTACGTTGGCCTTTCCCCTATAAATATGAATACATACAGGATTTATAATCATTAATTAGCTCCAAATCTGACAGAAGGTCTCCCTCCCACAAGTATGGCTTCTGCACAGGCTTCTCTTGTATGACTTGGAATTTATGAAAAGAAGATGGTAGGTTGGATGACATTTCCCTTGAAACATTTTGCTTAGATCTTTTTTTGGGGGGATATAATTCACACACTATAAATTTCACCTTTTTAAAATGTACAATTCAGTGGTTTTAGTACATTCACAACATTATGCGACCATCACCACTGTCTTGTTCCAGAACGTTTTTGTGTTTAGGGTTCTAAAATTTACCAACATAATTCATCTCTTTCTTCGTGGTTGAGATTTAAGTGTTAGATACAGGGGAGTATAGTGACATCACTTGAAAATGTAGATATCGGCATCTGTCATAAAATTAAAACACATACTTGGATAGATTCAGCAAGAATGTGATGGTTCAGGGCTGCCTCTGCATTGCTGGGTCTTTCAACCCACCTCTGGCTTCCACGCAAGAGGCCTTTTTGTATGCCAAGGGAAACAGCATCAAACTGAAAAATCTCTTAGAATATTTTATTGTATGACATTTCTGGGTCTTTAAAAAAAAAATTGACGCAACTTTCCTAACTCCCTTGCCATCGAGTGAGCTAGGGGTAGAGATGGCATTTTAAGTAGTACAGACCTTCACAGTTGAGGAGGGCTTGTTAGTGAACTGGTCTAAGTTCTGACTTGATGCCCACAAAGATTTTCCCAAGTTATTCTTTTTTTTTTTTAAAGATTTTATTTATTTATCTGAGAGAGAGGCAGTGAGAGAGCATGAGCGAGGAGAAGGTCAGAGGGAGAAGCAGACTCCCCGTGGAGCTGGGAGCCCGATGCGGGACTCGATCCCGGGTCTCCGGGATCATGACCTGAGCCGAAGGCAGTCGTCCAACCAACTGAGCCACCCAGGCGTCCCTTCCCAAGTTATTCTTAAGAATTTACACAACTAGGTTCCCAGTCCAAGATCTACGAATTATAATGTGCTCATTCCAGGGACACAGATCTTATTCTTGTCAGGATTAAATTTAGAAGAGGCTAAGAGGTATTTCTTGAACACTTTCCTACTTTAAGGTCATTATAATTAGTTTCTTAAACTAGATATCGAGTATCTGAAAGAACGAGTCTGGTAAGGGTTGCAAACTATGTTGCCAACTATCACCTTGAAAATGTATTTGAGGACTCTATCTTTACCAAGTATATTCCCAATGTAAATATTTAGACATTATTAAAAGGGTATAGAAATACTAGATGTATAGACAAGCTATTACAGTAAGATAAAAGAAATAGTTACAGAGCATATCTGATATGCTTAAGTTAAAAGGAGTATCTGTTTTCAAAACAAAACAAAAAAAGTTTAATTCTACTTTGGTCCCTCAGTAAAATGTGAACACACTGAAAGTCTTACGTGTGGGAAGTACTCTTTAACAAATAACATGCACCGTATTGTTCACACATATCTACTTCGATGAGAAGAGGATTTACGAAACAGTACCAAGTTCAGTCCCAGACTGATTTTAAATATACGATTTTAGTCTTTCATTGCCTTCTCTTCTATTTTAAAGCACTCTTCCCAGATTTTATTTGTAATGATGGCAACTAAGAAAATTAGAATGATCATCTAAGCAGTAGGAGGGCTTCATTTCGGATCCTTAAGAATATTTTAAAATTACTGCTTCAAGCCTTCCTAAAGCAGCATGTGACAGGAAGTACATTAAAACTGGTTTTATTGAGGGGGTTGGTGGTGGTGGAAATGAGCCTCAAACCTTATTCTGTGAGCACCTTGCGGGTTAATAAGTATCTACCAGAGCAGTATGTGGGCTCTTCTTACCAGTTCTTTCGCCCGTTCTAGAAACAAGGGGAGAGGCATATTGCTGTCAGGCTACTGGGGAGCAACCCTTGGGAGAAATGAGAAGATAAGCGAGGGACTGGTAGAGCAGATCCATGCGAGGGGATGTTATTTTAGTAATAATACCTGGATCATGGCAGGCAGTGGGCCTCAAAAGGCTAATAACAACTATTTACTCAACAGCAGCTCTGTGCAAGCCATTTCACACACGACATCCCTCATCTTCACAGGAGCCCTTTAAGGAGATGTGTAAGCTCCTGCACGTTTTACAGATGAGGAAGAAGCATGATAACTAGCCCAGTGCTGAATACCTTTAATACCTATCCCACACTGAACAATGGGACAGGTATTAACCCCCCCAATGTGCTTAACAAATCCTGTGTTGTTGTTGTTTTTCCCCTGGAAAGGTAAGATTCGAACTCAGGTCCGACTACAAAGTCCACATACTCCTGCCATGCCCCACTCTGCTCCACAGAAGAGAGAAGAGGTACCGTGACTCCAGCTGCCCCCGTGACTTCCCTGACCATGTGAGGGCCACTCGAGCGGCAAGAGTGGCAGTCATCCCGCTGTGGGGCTTTCATGAACAATGCCACCTCAGTACTTTTCCTAGAAGGATATTTTAGCATTGGTGGTGCTCAGTGTGAAAATACAATATTCTCTAATCCCAGGGTTACTGATGTGAAGATGGAGGGAATCGTCAGGCATGTGTAGGAGTCTGAGGAATTAAAACATGTTCAAGGGAAACGATAATACATCAGCTGGAAAAATAAGTTCGAAATCAGTATTTCCGCAGCACGGCACCACGGGAACACAGCGTTGCTAACTGCCACTGAGGAGACCTATGCACGTGAACGGCCCAATTTTTCAACAAATACTCCAGTTAACTAGGATATTAAACTGAAATCAGGTTTGATTCTGAAACTGCAAGCTGTACTAAAATGTCACTGTCACTTAGATTTGTGGAAATAAATGTTGCAACAAACACCGTTACTGTGCTCCATTAACCTTTGTGGGCTTTATTTTTCCTTCCAAATGAGTTTGTATGTTTAACAGTCGCTACAGAAAGAGGAAAGTCTGAAACATTCTTGTGCCAGGCTCGGAACAGTTCACCTTCTAAAAGTCTTTGTGGACGTGACCGTGCAGTTAACACAGTCCTTTGCCACTTTCCTTGTTTTCTCATTTTTGAAAGTAGTCGATAGCCACTTTCTCTCTTTCTTTTTCCCTCTCTTTCTCTCAGCTTCTTATGAAGATTCCAAGTAAAAATGCAACAGGTGGAGTTACCTACAAATATACAAACTGAAAGAAAAGAAATATTATGGTTGGCGACTCAAGGTCCGACTACAAGTTTCATGAAATGAAAACATACCTGGACATTAATCATGGTCAGGGAGCATCTGAGTCAATCAAGAAGGAAAGGGGCGGGGGGTGAACTGGCCACTACTGTTCCTTCGGGGTACAGAAGGCACTTGGCTCTCATGGGTGACCCACGCCTCCCCTACCTTGTATCTATCCATTGGGTCTTCCTGCTGCAGCTGACTCTCCCGCATTGTCTGATATTCTTTCTCATATTTCTTCAGTTTCTTGGTTGGTACCTACAGGGATTAGAAGAGAAGCATGTTAGACAAGGACGTGATTTGGGTAAACATTTTCTGATACGGTGGCCAATTAAGTCTCTGGCATTCTAAGGGCACACAAAGTCGCGGGGAAGGTCTAGATCTGAGATCAGGGGTCTGCAAACTTTTTCTGCCAAGTCCTAGATAGTGTATTGTAGGCTCTGTGGGCCCTGCAGTCTAGGTCACAGCTACTCTACTCTGTTGTCACTACAGACAAGTGGCTGTCATCAGTAATACGTAAACAAACGAGAGTGGCCATGTTCCATGAAACTTTATGAACGTCCATTTCTGTGCTGCAACATGCTGTTTCTTGTAAATGTATTGAACAGTGCTATTAATTCTAACTACTTTTCAGTAAGATTCATTCATAGTCTTCCACCATGTTGAAAAGGAAAATTATTTTATAAAGGGAAAAAACTGAGCAACAAAAATATTTTTAAGTAGAGTCAGTATACTGTACCCCAGAGAAAGAAGATTCTACAGGCCATCACTGAAACTCCCTACAAACAACAGAATCGCTGTGCTGCGTGAGATAATAGATCATCTAAACAACTCATCTATTTCTTACCAAAATTGTGTCATCTTTAAAAGACAGCATCTACTGTTTTATGGACAAAAAAAAAAAAAAAAAAAGGACTAAGACTTACAGAATCTTGGAATTCGAAAAATAAACAAATAAGAGTAACACAGAATAAAGGTCAAAGAATTTGGCCCTAGACAGATCAGGGTCTGAACACCTCCTATTTTTTCTTTTTATTAACTATGAAACCTCTTGGTAAATCGGTACTTAACCTCTCTCAGTCTGAGTTTCTTCATCTGTAAAACGGCAGGCAAACAAATTTCCGCTTCATAATGGCTGTCAGGAGAATTAAATGCTATAAACAGGTGAAGTATCTAAAATACTGCCCCGTTTCCTGGAATTTTTTTTTTTTTTTAAGTATTCAATAGGGACGCCTGGGTGGCTCAGTTGGTTAAGCAGCTGCCTTCGGCTCAGGTCATGATAAAATAAAAAGTATTCAATAAAATTAATGTGTTATCATCAGTGATGCATGTAATAGATTAAGTCCACTTCTAGGCTTTCCTTGGATGATCAAAATTATACAATTCCTTTCAACATCAAAATCTTTTTTTAATGTTTAGGTGCTAAAGTAAGTGACTTGAAATGAGGAGAAAGTTTATCTAATTTTTTAAAAGACAACAGATGTGTTATTTTGCTGGATTCTTGGGGACTTGAAGGTAAAGATGTGTTGATGCTTAGTAACCATTGTCATGAGACCTACCTAAGTTATCGGCGCATAGGAGGCTCTCAGCAGATTGTTTCTTGTCGAGGACAAGATTTGGTATTTAGAAAACATGTAATATGTGTGTAAGAATCTGGCCAGAGAATTTGTCCAATAAAAAGCAAAGACGCCATGTGTCATGCCCCTTTGTATTCTAATGACTCTGCTCTTCCATCCAGGAGCATTCTCAGGTACTGGAATTACCTGCTTCTCATTACAATGGGGAAACTTCACAAACTCATTCCCAACTGGAGACTGTGGAAATCATTCCACAACCACATGATGACAACAGTCATCTGGCCGATGGGGGAGTCTCCCCAGTGAAACAAGAAGGACAGATGGTTTTCAGGGCGTAACTGAATTGCAAAACCACTGCCGAACATGGTCACAAGAAAGTAACTTCTCATTAACCACCTGCAGAGACCTTCACCAGTGCACTGGGATGAACCCACGTGCAAAAGCCCACCCGTGGGCCTCGCGATCATCAGACAGACCAGGAAAATAAATACACACGGTCATGTGACAACAGAACAGGAGCAACAACATTATCTCTTCTTGACTTTACTAGGGGGCCTCAGTTTCTCCCAGCTGTCTTTTCTCTGTATGTATTCATCATTTGCTCAGAAAGTTTTTTTTTTTTAATTTTATCTACCTGACAGAGAGAGATCACAAGTAGGCAGAGAGGCAGGCAGAGAGAGAGGAGGAAGCAGGCTCCCCACTGAGCAAAGAGCCCAATGTGGGGCTCTATCCCAGGACCCTGAGATCATGACCTGAGCCAAAGGCAGAGGCTTTAACCCACTGAGCCACCCAGGCGCCCAACCAAAAAAAACTCTTAAGATGAGTTTGAGTCCCTAGCACTGAAGGAGCCCGGAGCCGAGGACAAAGGGAAAAAGTCTCAGAGTTCTAAGCAAGGACAGGTGTTTCCAAGGCATTCCTAAGAACAGAATCGAGGGAGAAATGAGTACTGTTCGGAGGCTACTGTGAAGCCATTTACCTAACTGGAAGTAGGTTGACATCCCTGCAACTTACACGGGCACTGAGCGGTACCCCGGGCTGGACATCGGTCCTCTGTGGGAGTATTTTCTACTGGCTCTAAAATGGACCCATTCGGCAATGACTGCATTACACACTACAACCTTATTTCTAGAGAATTTCTTCTAAAACCATATTTTTAAAATTCAAAGTTACAGAATCTTTTTTCCATGTAAAAAACGGTCCTTTAAAAGTCAGTCTTGCTACTTATGTTAAGAGGTTCCTTTCAACGTGAAATTAAAAAAAAAAAACACGCATTAAACACCCTCAATACGCTAATCCTTTCCCATCTGGCTGAGATGCTTAGGATGTTTGGCTTCATCTTGTTCAGGGAAACAGAGCAGGTTCCCAGAACAATATGTTGCTAGGAAACCTGCCAAGCTTATTTATCTTGTGCTGTGGGGTGACACTGAGCATCCACCTGTGATTGGCACAAAGTGAGGGGGACCAGAGGGAAGGAGGACGGTGAGCTGATATGAAACTGTTATTTATGAGATAATCAAAGAACATAGGCTGTCACGGTGTTTCAAGCTGTATTTCAGGACAAAATTGATTTTATTTTAGGGACTGTAATATTGAGCTTGAAATGTTTCTTAGTGGAGCAAGGAATAAAATCCCTCTTTAGTATATAGTTTTAATTAAAAGAACAGAAAGTCGGGACGCCTGGGTAGCTCAGTTGGTTGAACGGCTGCCTTCGGCTCAGGTCATGATCCCAGTGTCCTGGGATCGAGTCCCACATCGGGCTCCTTGCTCAGCAGGGAGCCTGCTTCTCCCTCTGCCTCTGCCTGCCACTCTGTCTGTTTGTGCTTGCTCTCTCTCTCTCCCTCTCTCTCTAACAAATAAATTAAAAAAAATTAAAAAAAAAAAAAAAGAACAGAAAGTCATTAAGATTACTAGAATTGACCCAGTTATTATCTCAACAGTAATACAGGTATGTCTCCCTTAAGTTAAATATTTTTAATATAACTGTGTACTTGAAGAATCACTGATTCTTTCAAATGTTTACCTAACTGGAGGTGAGGGAATTTCTTTCAATACACCGTCCAACCTCTACCCACCCAGTACCTCCTAATTGACCAAATTCAGGATATATACTCAAAGAATCCACAATTATTTGATAAGTGCAACTGAAAATGAGCATTCACCAACTCAAAATGGTATTTATTAAAAACAAACAATCCCAAAAGAGAAAAACTCTGGCAAGACAATCCCCAGTAAGTATGATAGCAATCATTTTAAATAATCAGCCAAGACCTGACATTTTGGACTTGACAACTACATTTGAGGAAGTCAGCATTTAAAATAGAAGCAGTGTTTTAATGTTTTGAATATTTCACGGTATTTAGATTATTTCACAATATGTTTAACCCTGACATTTAAATTCATAACATAACCATTTACTTAGAATTCGTAAGCTGGAGCTGGAAGGACCTTTGGAGACCGTCTGTCGGGTACGATCCCTGTCTTCAGAATGAGAAAAGTGAACCCAACATGGCTGAGAACACTGAACTGAGGTGCCCTTAGTGGTAGAGTGATCTGAGATTATCTGGAATATTTGGAATATGGGTGGGTCCACTGTCTCCCTGGCCTGTACTCCCTTCTGGTACTGGGCTGTCAAGAGAAGTGTATTTCCCAATATTCCTTTAGTCATGTGAATGCCATTTGCATTTTTTTTCCTGCCATACCGAACACACTTTTCTATGATTTTTCCTTAAATCAACCGATTTTCTTACACAATTGTACAAGAAAAATATTTTGGGAGCAAGAGTCGATACAGATAACTATGTCAGATAAAAAAATGCCCCCCACGATGTCTGCACCCTAATGCCCAGAACCTCTGAATATGCTTCCTTCCATGGCAAAATGGATTCTGTAGATGTGCTTGAGATTAAGGACCTCGAGAGGGGAAATGATCTTGGGACTTTCTGAGTGGGCCCAACAAAATCCTACAAGTCATTAAAAGAGGAGAACTTTTGGGGCAGGTGGGTGGCTCAGTTGGTTAAGCACCGGCCTTCAGCTCAGGTCATGATCCCAAGGTCCTGGGATCGAGCCCAACGCTTTGGGCTCCCTGCTGGGCAGGTAGCCTGCTTCTCCCATTCCCTCTCCCCCTCCTCTACCCTCGTTCTCTCCCTCTGTCTCCTTTCCTCTTTCTCTCAAATAAATGAAATGTAAGGGGAAAAAAAAAAAAAGAGGACAACTTCTCCAGATTTCAGTCAGAGGAGATGTGACTACTGAAGAAAAGCCAAAGAAATTCGATGTTGCTGGCTTTGAAGATGGAGGAGGAAGTGAACGTGGGGAGCCCTAGAAGCTGGAAAAGGTGAGAAGAGCCCTCAGACAGGAACACAGCCCCACTGACACCTTAATGTTAGCCCTGATGAAACTGGTCAGACTTCTAACCTACAGAACTGTAAAATAATAAATGTATAAAGTTCTTCAAAGCCTCTAAATATGTAGTTATTTGTTGGGGTAACAAGAGAAAACGAATCCAATAACATATTACAAATCACAACAACTATCAATTAGACTACCAAATGTTTACATACAAAACTCAGTTGAAAGTCTCCACACTTTTGCTGAAAGCAAGATAAAAAACCTTCCTGTCCCCTTCATTTTACAACCAACTGCAAATTATGTCAATATGAAATAACCTGGATACTGTCAGCTCTGGTGTTAACCAACAGCAGAATAGCAGTAAGCAGAAGATAAAAACAACTCCATCCCAGCCAATGTGTGGATTCATTCAGTCCCTTCCTGCCTTCTCCCTCTTACCACTAAATGGCAACTAGTTGTGGCATTTCTTAAACTGTACTTGGTTTTTGCTAAGGATCAGCACAATGTCCCCTAATATTTTCTACTATATTTTATCATATTCCATTTTAAAAATGCCTATTCAGACCTTCTAAGAAAATTTCATGAGCAGGACTTGAAGGACACGCACTCAATCAAGGAGGCTTTTTCATCAACTCCCCTGATGCTCATACTCACAGGGCTGTAATACTGAAACACAAGGGAGACTCTCTTAACGCCTGTCCTGGTCACCAATGCAGTCACCCGCCATGTCTGATGAAAGGGGGTCCTATTCAGCTGTTACCAGGAAATACACAGACGAGAGCTTTAGGAACTTCAGGGAAAAGGGGCAGCGAGGGGGTGTTCAGGGAGTGGTGGGAGATGCTCCACGATGACCCTGGGCAACAGGCAAGGAGAAAGCACAGTAGCTGCGAATTTGCTTTATTCTTTCTCTCAAAGTTCACCATGCCATCATGCTGGCCTCAGTCGGAGATGTGAGAGAGGAAGACTGAGAAATATGCTCAACTTTCTTTTCCCATGCTCTCCCTCTTTTCATCTAAAGCGTGAGTTTATTTTTATATAGGACTCTGATAGAATGAAAATATGTGTGTGTACAGTTTTTTATTGTATATCAATTACTTTTTGGTGGATTTGCCTTAAGAATCTTTATCTCGCGAATGATACCTAGTTGGGTTATCCCCCTATTTTTACTCTTAGTACATTGGGTACTCCTTACTAATACTTGAATGTCATGTGCCTTAGTTATTTTTAACAAAATATACTTCTTCTCTTACATACATGATTTGGTTAGGTTTCCTGATTATCAAATGTGGTCTTTATACATTAAAGAGTTTAGATGTCTTTTAAAACAGCACAGATCTTAAACTCTGGATTGTAACTAAAGGGGTAACAGAACTCCGAAACAACCCATTATATTAACCTAAGGGAAAGTTACACGCAGACAAGAGGAAAATGACACAGCACAGCTGAAGATAACTGTGGAGAGTTTTCGGCCTGGTCTACAGTCTGCGCTGTATATGGCATGATTTAGGACATATGTTGGTCTTATGGAACAGTGCATCAATTGTGTGAAAAGTAGATTCCGAATTTAACTAGAGAAAATCTAGGAGCTACTAGTGCTTCTTAAGGTGGGAGTACTACTGGCATTTTGGGTGGAATGATTTGGGGTTGCATTAGAACCCCTGCTAGCATCTTTTCTGAGCCCCTAGTATCCTTGCCCCATTTATGATGTCACCTGTTAAATGCGGGTAGTGCCCTCTGGTCATTGGTACAATGAAGATGCCCACAGGACTTTTCAAAGATGGAGGGGAGGGCGCTAGGGGATGGGAGACAGGAAGGGTAGCCACTCGAGAAAAAGTGGGATCTGTGCAGAAAACCTCTGCGCGGTGCTGTCCGGAGAGACAAGCGGAGGCCCGCCCGCACGGGAGGTCTTCAGCCCCACTGCGCATGCTCCGATGCAGCTTCCTTCCGTTCTGTGTTTGAGCAACAGTGATTGGCACAAAGAGAAACAAAAAGTGCCTGCGTGTCAAAGAATTCCCTACCAGGGTTAAGGCTGTAATTTAGAAAATTATATATTTAAGACGCTCAACAACTCTGTGAGGTATTATTTGAATTTTATAAATAAGAAGACTGAAGAAAGGTAACTTTCCGAGGTCATGTGGCTAGTAAACAGAGACGCAGGCGCGGGATCCAGGCCCCCAGGCACCCCCAGCCTCTGTCCTCTTGGACCACTTTGCTCTCCTGCCCGGACCGCGAAGGTAGAGAGCCTCAAGAAGCTGACATCCAGGTGCGGTGCCGAGTATGTGTCTAATGAGTGCGGGGAAAGGCTTATCAGTGCATACAGTTATAAAAGGTACAAGAAGAAATTTGTTGGGAGGCGGGGAGGAGCTCCTCGGGGAGGAGGATTTTCATTATGACTGGTTTATGTCAGCTTTCTTGCCCGGTTAAAAAAATCGAATTTCCCCTGTGCTGAATTTTAACAAGGGGCTAGTCCCTTGTCAGAGCTATTAGTCAAAACTTGATGAATCTGCTTCTCTATTTCAAAAATAAAAGATACGAAAATATTTGTTAATGGATGCAAATGCTGGCAAAGTAGATCACTATTTAAAAAAAAAAAAAAGGCTGCCAAGATCAGTTTAATATTTTCCTGATGGTCAGGAGGTCTGAGAGCCTAAAAAATTAATAAGCCAAAGGTACTAGAAATTATGTATTGTTCTTGCTCACTTCAGATAATTTCTTAGGAAGAATATAAATGATCCCATTTTAATATATTAATCATTAGGGGAAAAAGTCGATAACTCTGGCACCATATTTCTTGGTGATTTGGAGTTGTAGGGGGCTGAGGGTTTCCAGCTCAGAATCAGTTCTGCAATGGCCTGTCAAGATCTGGATAGAAAATGGATCAGTGGTGAACAAAACTGCAGTAGCCTCAATTCTTTGGAAGAAAGAGCTGGGAGGGAGTCCAGCAAAGAAGAGGGGCCGTGTCCTGTTAGGGTTCACTTAATCCTCTTCCCAATGTTCAGCAAGAGAAGCTACTTTGACTCTTCTTGAGCTTTTAGCAGTAGGAAGAGGGGGAACATAGTAATGATACTTTGCTCCATGAGATTGGGTGGGGCAGCTTTCAGAGTCCTAAGAACCTATAAACGATTATTAATTGTATTCTTTTTTTTAAATATTTTATTTATTTGACAGACAGAAATCACAAGTAGGCAGAGAGGCAGGCAGAGAGAGAGGAGGAAGCAGGCTTTTTTTTTTTTTTTTAAAGATTTTCTTTATTTATTTGACAGACAGAGATTACAAGTAGGCAAGAGAGGCAGGCAGGGAGAGAGAGGAGGAAGCAGGTTCTCCACGGAGCAGAGAGCCCGATGTGGGGCTCAATCCTAGGACCCTGGGATCATGACCTGAGCCGAAGGCAGAGGCCTTAACCCACTGAGCCACCCAAGCACCCCTTAATTGTATTCTTTTTTAATTGAGATATAGTTGGCATAAACCTAAGTTTCATGTGTATGATATAATGATTCAGTATTTGTAGATATTAAATGATATGATGATCACCTCAATAAGTCTAGGTAACATCTGTCTCCTATAGAGTTACAAAAATTATTTTTATGTGATGAGAACTTGGGAGATTTACTCTCTTAGGTTAGGAAGTTTCAAATGTGCAATGCAGCATTATTAACTACACTCACCATGCTGTGCATTACTTCCCCTAAGGACTTACTTTATAACTGGGAGTTTGTACCTTGTGACCCCCTGTACCCATTTCACAACCCCTCCACCCCACCCCCTCCCTGGCAAGTTGTACTCTAGTAAGGAATATAATGGCTTAAGAGGGCAGGGACAAGGAAAGTACTTATCTCTTGGAACACTACATAACTCCTAAGGCTTATAGACGTCAAGTTACTCGGCATTCTCTTCCCGAATCCACACACCACATAGAGTCTGCAGTGCTGCCTTTGCTCCAGCACGTTTGGCTTTCCAATTACTCCAGCCTAATGGTGCACACACCTGTGACAGATTCCTGGACTCATTCACGAGTAATTATACGATGTGACTCACTTTCCAGCATTCACAGCTCACTCCGGAATGTAGTATGCCCATCAAAGTATCTATGGAAGCTTCTGAAATACCAATCTCTACTTTCTTTACCACACTCTAACATGAGCTGTCTGCTCCCCATGCTGTAGCAAATTTAAGAAACCATGGCATTTTATAGAAGCTGCTTCACTGTTCATTCCTAATTTTTCATCTCCAGTCCTATGAATCTAATCTCGTGTACTTTTTTTTATGGAACTCCTTGGTATTCTGCTTGAGCTTTCCTATCAATAAGTGATATTTGGAGGTGGAATAATTTCTTTACTACCCAAATGTTGACAACTCCTATTTTATAGTTTCCGGCCCAGGACTGCTACTGAGCTCAACCTACCCATCCCCCTGCTAACTTCATAACATCTTTTAGATAGTTCACATAGGAGACATTTTAAACCTAGAGACATCACCCACTCTCTAAACCCAACCAGTCCTCCCATTGTTCGTCTTCCATCCAGATGCTCAAGCCAGCAACCCAGAAGTCATCTGTAACCCCTCCCCGCCACCACGGATCATGAAATCAACCACTAGATTCTACAGAACATGCCTCCAAATGTCTCCTAGCTTGTCTTCTTCTTTTGAACCTTGTCGACACTGCCCAAGTTCAAGCCATAAGCCCCTCTCATCACTGCAGTAAGCTCCAAACTGGTCTCTCCATATCTGTCCTTGTTCTACTCTGAAACTTTTCCCCATAAGGCAGCTGGTTTTTCCAAATGCAAATCTGTTATCTTTGCATTATGAAATGTGTAATTTCTTCCTTTTTCAATTGCTTCCTGTTGCATTTAGGATAAAGAGAGGAATACTTGACCTAACTGCTGGTCCTATAGGATCTGGTCTCTATCTACTCCCCCCACCCCCACACTCTCTATGCCTGTATTTTGCAAAAGTGAGGTTCACCCATCCCAGGAAGTCCATGAAAGGATCCAAATAGATGCAAAAGGCAGTCAGTAGAATTTTTAGTTCTTTTTTTTTTTTTTTTAAAGATTTTATTTGAGAGAGAGAGGGTGCACTGCGCATGCAAGAGCAGAGGGAGAGAGAGACGAAGACACCCTGCTGAGCAAGGAGCCCATTGCAGTGCTCCATCCCAGGACGTTGAAATCATGACCTGAGCCAAAATCAAGAGCCAGCGGCTTAACCGACTAAGTGACCCAGATGCCCCTCTAGTTCTATTTCCTTCCTTCCTTTCTTCCTTCCTTCCTACTTTTTAAACTTCATCTTTTTAAAATGTCTATTTCTGTGCCTATTTTAGTAAAGTATTCATTAATTTATTAAAAAGTGAATATGCGTATGTGGGAAATCTGCGCTTAAATTACATTTACTGACAGGGATGCATAATCAGAAGAGTTTAGGGGTCACCGGTCTCTACTGTAGCCACACTGGCTTCTTCTACTTGCTTCTGCACATCATATTCTGTCCTATCTCGGGATTTTGAGTACGTCTGTCATTTCTGCTGGGATGGATTCAGCATATTCACCTCAAGATTCTAACTGGAAGGTCTAAAGTATGATCAGGGAGCTCTGATTTTATAAAGCAGCAGGCAGTGGGGCACAAGCTAGAGAGGTTTCAATGAACTGGCCTGAGAACATAATCACTAGTTTCCAAGGGAATATCCATTCTGTGTTTCAACCAACCAATTTATAAATAAACTTTAGGAGAGTATAAATTTCTAAGATCAGGAAGGACTACTTTTTTTTTTAAAGATTTTATTTATTTGCCAGAGAGAGAGAGAGAGAGCGCGAGCGCGCACATACAAGCAGGCAGAGAGGCAGGCAGAGGCAGCAAGAGAAGCAGGCTCCTTGCCGAGCAAGGAGCCCGATGCGGGACTCGATCCCAGGACCCTGGGATCATGACCTGAGCCGAAGGCAGCTACTTAACCAACTGAGCCACCCAGCTGTCCCATGGAAGGACTATTTTTAATGTTCCAAAATATTTTAAGAATCTATTATATAAACAGTTTGGCTTTAAGGACACAATCAAGTTTTAAAAAGGGAAAATCAGGGCACCTAGGTAGCTCAGTTGGTGAAGAGTCTGATCCTTGATTTCAGTTCAGGTCCTGATACCAGGGTCATGAGTTCAACTGGCTCCACGCTCAGCATGGAGTCTACCTTAGATAGACAGATAGATATTGATAAAGAAGGAAAAATCATATGCCTCAAGAATAATTATTTAACCAATAGAGTTTCTCTTCAATATGAGATGTGGGTTAGTTTAGAGTTAAATAGGCTTGCATTTGAAATCCTTCTCTGTCTGGGGCACCTGGGTGGCTCAGTGCATTAAGCCTCAGGGTCCTGGGACTGAGCCCTGTATCGGCCTCTCTGCTCCGCAGGGAGCCTGCTTCTCCCTTTCTCTCTGCCTGCCTCTCTGCCTACTTGTTATCTCTCTCTCTCTCTGTCAAATAAATAAATAAATAAAATCTTTAAAAAAAGAATTATGAAATCCTTCTCTGTCGAACACTATCTACATAATTTTAGAAACAAATAATTTAAACCTCTTATTCAGAGCTTCAGTTATTTATTTTTTTTGAACGGGGGGCAACATAAATCACAACTTCTCTGACCACCTCCTTTTATTGAGTACATAATGCACGGCGTGGCACTGGGCTAAGAACTTAACGTACTTTGTATTACTTGAGCGGGGTCTATTGTACTCACGCTGTAAAATAAGTACACTGAGGAAGACTAAGTAACGTGAAAGGGGACCATGATAATGACTGACCCAAGAGGTCTTCTGACTTCAAGGTTAAGCCTTAGTTGCAGGATGTTCCATGCCCGTCCTCTCCACTGCCTGTCACTGTCCAGCACACACAGCCCTGGAATCCATGTCCCTTAGCATCCGGTAGCCGGCTGCAGGGGACCGAGCTAGTCAGTGGCAGGAAGGCAGAGATGCTATTATTTTTTTTTAAGATTTTATTTATTTATTTGACAGACAGAGATCACAAGTAGGCAGAGAGGCAGGCAGAGAGAGAGGAGGAAGCAGGCTCCCCGCCGAGCAGAGAGCCCAATGCAGGGCTCGATCCCAGGACCCTGGGATCATGACCTGAGCCGAAGGCAGAGGCTTTAACCCACTGAGCCACACAGGCGCCCCCGGAGATGCTATTTTAACACGTGACTAGGAGATGAGGAACCTAAGCTATCCGCCCTATTACCTAGCATCAAGTAGGTGCTCAGAAAAAGTACAAACACATTCACCCTGAATTTTCTGGGCAAGCCAGAAAAAAAGAGAAGGTCAAACAGACCCTGGGGTGGTTGAGGCAGGAATTTAAGTCTGGGAGAAGCCCGTGTAGAATTTCATAAAGTCTCAAGAGAGGGCAGATTGAAACCCTCTATTTTCCTCCTCTCCCAGCTGCATGAAGTGAAGTATTGAGGCAAAAGCCACTTTCGGTGTAAAGCAAATTACCTTAAGGTCCTGGAATCAGGCAGCACTTAGAGGGAACATTTTTTTGAGGCTTACCATTTCACTGAGCATGCCTTTCTTCTCTGTGTATGATTTCCTAGATTTCTTTCTTTCCATCCCCACAGCTTCTCACCCTGATTTGTACAAAAACTGCCTGGTTCTCTTCTGCATCCATGTGCAACACTTGCAGCTCCTTCACTAGCACTCTTTTTACTGGTTTTTCAATCTATTTTTCTCAGATTCTTTGCATTTGAAGGAGAGGGGAAAAAGACATTTGCCTGTTCATCTTTTAAGTAATAAGGTTTCTTATCTCACTATATCAACTTTATCTTTTTAGATTTTCTTTATTTATCAGAGAGAGAGTGAGCAAGAGAGAGAGAGAGAGAGAGAGCAAAAGAACACAAGCAGGGGGAGGGGCAGAAGCAGACTCCCTGCTCAGCAGGGAACCCCAAATGGGGCTGGATGCCAGGATGCTGGGATAACGACCCAAGCTGAAGGCAGACACTTAACCAACTGAACCACCCAGACACCCACTGTATCCTCAACTTTAGATTGAATTATGAAAATTCTGTTATTTTCCTCTTTGTAAAAATTAAGAAGCAGTAATATCTTTTTTTAAGGATTTTATTTATTTATTTATTTATTTATTTGACAGACAGAGATCACAAGTAGGCAGAGAGGCAGGCAGAGAGAGAGGAGGAAGCAGGCTCCCCGCTGAGCAGAGTGCCTGATGTGGGGCTCGATCCCAGGACCCTGGGATCATGACCTGAGCCGAAGGCAGAGGCTTTAACCCACTGCGCCACCCTGGTGCCCCAAGAAGCATAATATCTTAAGTTAGCATACCATAATGGAGGTTTCTTCTTTCTTTGATTTTTGGGGGGAAATGCTCAACACCCACTGAAATATCTCAAGTAAAATTCCACTTCTGAATAAGTTTTTGTTTAGAAATTTGCCTCTTAAAATTTGCATTACAGTGCTTAGAAAAGGACTTAGAGAATGACTAGCGAGTGCTAAAAATTAAGACTGTAAGATGGTATGTAATACCCTAAATCTGGTTACATGTTGAATGGTGTTGGTCTGATTCCAGGGATTAGATTAACCAGATGTAGTCCAAAACTGGGCTGCAGAAAGCTGATATAGCTATGCATTCAAAGCAAGCTAATTAAGCTTATTTAAAACTAGACAATGAGGGGTGCCTGGGTTGCTCAGTGGGGTAAAGCCTCTGCCTTCAGCTTGGGTCCTGATCCCAAGGTCCTGGGATCAAGCCCCGCATCAGGCTCTCTGCTCGACAGGGAGCCTGCTTCCTCCTCTCTCTCTGCCTGCCTCTCTGCCTACTTGTGATCTCTGTCTGTCAAATAAATAAATAAAATCTTTAAAAACAAACAAACAACAACAACAAAAAAACTAGACAATGATATGTGAGAGAAGGAATGGCAGGGGAACCAAGTAGGACATCGTTCTTTATTATCATCAAATGCTATATTCATTCTAACAATGCTGACCTTCGCAGCACGTAATGCTAAGAAACTTAAACAGTACTTCTGTGTCCGTTGTCACTGGCAATTAGAACAAAGTCAATATCTATCTCTTGCTAAGAGTTCCCATAGCAGGTGGAAGGCTGTAGACATTTATGCTGTAAGACATTTAATTCAAGACTAATATGCTGAGACAATCTGAATAATTCTGTCTTTAGAAAGGTTCAACTTTCCTCTCCCAGACTGAGGATGATGAAACAGCGGGAAAGAGAGAGAAATGGGAGCTTTCCTGTATTCATCTGCCTTTAAAGGCAGGAAGTAGAATGGGTTAGTCCACACCCACAGGGGCTCCGCCTGCCTGATGGCCACGTGGCCATCTGCATACATCACTTTTTAACATGGGAAGGAAAACTCATCCCTACTTTGAATTTTCAAAAAATCATCCATTCTTTCACTTGTTCAACACACATTTATTGACTGTGTTCTACGTGGCAGGCATAGCCATCCAGGAACAAATGCCCAGTCTGGTGGGGAGAGTCTTTAAAGAAATAACCACACAATTTAAATCAATGCTGCCCTTACAAAGTAAGGTAAGTGCTGGGAGGGAAACGTAAAGATGGAAGGACGAGAGCGCATGCGGCTCTAATTCTGATTGCATCTCTGAGGACTGACAATTAACCTGAGGAGTAAGTTAGCCAGCGAGGGGTGGGGAGAAGGAGTGTTCCCAACAGAGGGGGAACCAGGAGCACAGGATGGGAAAGAGCCATACTGGGTCCCTAATTTGCCAGGACAAGTACAAAATGAAAATTGAGACCCCTTGTTTAAAAAGTGGTAATTTCAAGATGGTAGAGCATTCAACCAAGTGTACGGGCCTGTGCAACTGGACTGGTTGCATGGCCATGAACTGGCTCTGGGAAAGAGGGCCAGTTGGAGGGACCAAAGGCCAGTGGAAGCACTGTCGGGAGAGAACAGGCTAGCTGAGGCTGAAGAAATATGGGAGGAACACGGGCACAGACCCATGGAACAGGGCCTCCAGGGACCAACCTCAGGGACCAACCTCCTCTGTCTCCTTCACAGTTCTCCAAATAATTATTAAAGAGCTATTATATGAGCCAGGCTGTTATGTAAGCACTCTTCTGGGTGCTAAGAGGAACACAAAGAAGACAGTCTTAGCTTTTAAGGAGCTTACAAATAATTCTGTAATTTAGGGTAGAATGTGCTAAGTTTCACATGAGAGTATAAGCACCAATTTGTGGGAGATTCAAGGCATGAAGACTATTCACTGGAGGCAAACAGACTGAAATTAGCCTTCTTCTGCCTTTAGAGCCCTGAGTTGGCCACATCACTATAGAAATAGCAAACACACCCAGCACTTCCTATATGCCAGGCACCAAATGCTACATGCTTTAGATGCATTCATTTATTTTAGCCTCACATAATGAGGTAGGTGTTTGTGGTTTTTTTTTTTAAGATTTGTTTATTTGAGAGAGAGTGTGCATGCACGAGCAGGTGCAGAGGGAGAGGGAAGCAAAGTCCCCATTGAGCGTAGGATCTGAGGGGTGGTGGGATCCCATGACCCCGAGATCATGACCTGAGCCAGCCAAAAGAGTCAGATGCTCAACCACCTGGGCCACCCAGAAGCCCCACAGTAGGTGCATTATCCTCACTTTAAGGAGAAGAAAACAGAGACCCAGAAAGATAACTTACTTGCCCAAGGTCACACACCCAGCAAGATGGGGATTCATTCCACTCCAGGCAGCCAAGGTCCAAAGCCCTTGCGGAACTACTGTACTATATCACCATTTGACCAGCATTGTTTCATTTTGCTTTGTTTTAAAAATCAATCTGCTAGACTTACGCTTTTTTTCCCTCTCAGGTCTTCTGCTGTCACTTTAACCTTTTTATCTACTCAGTTAGCCATATAGCCTATCTGCCTCAAACTGGCTAAGAGATACACATGAAAAATAATTTTCCTAAAGATTTTCCATCTTTATATCTAGGGTCAGAATTGTCAGGAACAGAAATGAGCAATGCATTCCGGTATGAATTTCGGAAAGGAGATGACACAGTGCTGCCTTCCTTTGCCGTTGATGACCGTCCCATGCATCTTTGTGCTCATGACCAGCTAGGCGGGCATGGTCATGGACAGCTCCTACTGACTCCCTGAGAACTGTGAACACCTAATGAATGGAACCCTGGAACCCACATATTGGCTCTCAGTGTCCCCATGACCCAATGCTGGATCTGTTCCTTACAAAAAGTAAGAAGTGCACGTATGTGCTCATTAATTCCACAGATACCCACTCTGTGCAAGACACCGTGCCAAGTGCTCTCTGGGATATGAAGATAGCTAGGACACAACCCCTTCATCAAGCAATTCACAATATACTTTAAAATTTGATTAATGCCATCATGGAAACAGAAGCCTCACACGTTTATGGTTTAGAGGAGAATGTTTTCACAAACTCACCAGGAAGTGTAGGACAGACTTTAAAGAGGAGCTAGCCTGCCAGCATCATCCCCAGGGCAGATTTTGTTATTGACCATTCACAAGTGTCAGAATCTTTCTTCCTTTCCCTAAGTAGCCTCCAAGGACTGGACATAAGCAAGGCCACAGGTTTCTTCCCCACTACCCCACAGCATTTGTAGGTGTAAGCCAGCCTGGAGGGCTCTTCACCGGGCACCGCTCTGCAGTTGTTAGATGGCCTGCCTTGCCAGAATCTTCCATGCGATCCATGCAAGGCTACAAGGGGTCTATGTAGTAGTTCTAGCCAAACCAATTTAAATTTATTTGACTTCCTTTATGCTAATTAGAAAACTCTCTGATGTAGATTTAAATATAAGTAGAAATAAATTTACAGTAGTTATCTCCTGATTAGGGTTTTTTCCAGTGTCAACCAACCCAACCTAGACTGTATCCCCGTATCAGGGTGCTTCAAATATTAATCGAGTCCAAAGTACAGGCTAAAACTAACACACATTTTATCACACTGTTGGAGTACTTTAATTTTTTTTAAAGATTTTATTTATTTATTTGTGAGAAATAGAGACAGAGGGAGAAGCAGGCTCCCCGTGGAAGGAGGGAGGCCAACATGGGACTTGATCCCAGGACACCAGGATCACAAGCTGAGCCACAGGCCGATGCTTAACCAACTGAGCCACCCAGGTGTTCCAGGGTGGCTTTTATATATATATATATATATTTTTTTTTTAATATATTTTATTTGTTGGAGTGTTTTAACACACATCTTATCACACTGTGTAGGTTGGAGTATTTTAATGTAAACTGCAGAGAGTATCTAAAAAACAGTAGGTAGATTGTAACAGGTACAGAAAGGAGCAAGATAAAGAAAAGAACCAGCTCATCACTGCTTCTTTCTTTCCTCATTCCATAAAGGACAGCAGAAGGAAACTGCCCTAAGCAAGGGCATGGAGCTGAGAAGCGTGGGCCTGCTAAGTGTGCTAAGCAGTTGCGTTTGTCTGGGCGAGGAGCTGGAGACCCGGTGTTCAGCAGCTGCGGGGCAGGCTGGAAGGCAGGCACCGAAGCCGGTCCGTCAGATCTAGGTCACCACCAGCTGATGAAAGCATGAACCTATTTTGGTAGTTGCTAGTTCCGTGACCATATTTTCTGAAATAAAAATCAGGCACATGGTCTTAACAGATGTTCGGGTCCATTCTGGATGTGAGAAGCAATTTGGAAGACGAAAGAACCTACAACGCTAAAAATGTTTTGATTGTGTTGGAAGCTTATAGGGCTTAGGAAACAGAATATTTGACGTTCGAGCTAGCTTTGCAGAAGTCTCGTTCCGATAATGGCAAGAAGTCACCGAGGTGGCAAGATGATGGAAGGACAGGAATGGCGCTGCTAGGAATGTCCATCTGGAAATGGGGTGTCTGTGCTAGATCACGAGGGAGGGGGAAGCAAAGGAGGAAGGTGGCCGCCGAAAGAATGCTTAGGAAGTTTTAAAAAAATCCGATCAGGAGAAGAGGCCTTTGTGAAGAAGATGACAGGAGAAATGGAAAGGGAGGCCAGTGAGAAGCAGAAGGGAGATCTTTAAAGCAAGTCTGTACTGTCATTTCAGACAGGCCCAATGAGCCAGCTCCTCCTTACACTTCTTCAGAATTTGCCTGTACCACTCATTTAATCATCACATATATGGCTGGTAAGGAGCTTTTCCTGATTAGGAGGCAAAAAAACTGAAACCGGAAACCTTCTTTATTTAAACTTGGTATCAACCTGCTTCAGCCTAACACAGAGCTGAAAATTTAGTCCACACCTCAAGCTGATTTGTTCAGTTAAGCGTATTCTTAATGTCTGGTGGTTCCAGTGGAGTTTGTTAATCAGTTAAAATTATTAGAATAAGAAAGACAGATGAAGACTATGCCCATGCGTTTTCTTCAAGTATGGATTTTACCGGAGGTATGTGATGACACACAGCTGGTAAGTGGAAAGACATAGACATCCACTTAACACAGGATATTTTTGTTACCTAAATGAGAAGATTGTGATAACCAATTAAAAATGGCAGTTTTCCTTGATATGTTTGATGGAGCCAATAATTACTGCTGCTCTGTGGGGCAATTTCAGAAATGGTGCATAAGAATGAGAGCATTCAGGAGATTTCTTATGGTATGCATTTGGATGCTCTCCCCTAAACTGAAATTCATTTCTTTAATTTTGGGCAGGGGGAGTAGGCAGAAGACGTAAGTATAAAGTGAAAAAACATCACGCAGAGTGAATGTTTAACACATGGAGAATAGACATATATCTGACAATCATAAGAGAAATCTCATTTTGGATGAACGGTAATATCAAAACTGACTTTCCAAAAAATAACTGAATCATTCTGAATGCTCACAGTGGATCAAATGAGAATAATTTGGAAATCAGGCTTGGCCACACACAGGTAAAGGAAAGACCCTAAGATTAGCTTTTTTCATCTGTTTCCGGTCCCTCTACCGCTGTTTACACAGGAATGATTGCTCTGCAAAGCTGGGGTGGAGTGGCATTTACGTTGCCATTTCCATGACAACTGCAAGGCGGCCAGAAAAATAAGGTATAGGGAAATGTGCATTTCAACCGTCACTTCCCTTCTTCGATCTGGCCCTCCTCATTTCCATGGGAACAGGAACTGAAGGACCTCTAGCAGCTGAAACTGAGAGCTTGCACAGTATACTGTGCTGTTAACATTTTAAAATTATGTTTTCCCTAATAAATTCTCCCACTGCAATAATTTACAAGGGGGAGGGGTGCCTGAGTGTCAGTGATGGACTCTTGGATTTGGCTCAGGTCATGATCTCAGGGTCCTGAGATCAAGCCTGGAGCAGGCTCCGTTCTAGGTCTTTCCCTCTCATCTCCCTCCCACTTCACATGCACTCTCTAAAAAATAAATGAATAAGTAAATAAATCTATAAAATAATAACTTACAAGGGGGGAACTGTATAACTAGATGATGAAGTACACTCCTTAGGATTTAGTATTTTGCTGTCTTTCACAATTCCAATATCATATATCATTTTTTTAAACGCAATCTCTACACCCAACAGGGGGCTCAACCCACGCTGCCAAGATCAGGAGTCACATGCTCTACAGACTGAGCCGGCCAGGTGCCCCAATATGATATATCATTTTATTTTGAGAGACAGAGAGAGAGTTTGTGCATGCAGGGGAAGGAGAGGGAAAAAGAGAATCCCCCCTTTTTAAAAAAAAAAAAGATTTTATTTATTGATTTGATATAGACACAGGGAGAGCGGGAACATAACCAGGGGGAATGGGAGAAGGAGAAACAGGCTTCCCGCTGAGCAGGGAGCCCGATGCAGGGCTTGATCCCACGATGCTGGGATTATGACCTGAACTGAGTTGAAGGCAGATGCCCAACGACTGAGCCACCCAGGCACCCTGAAGAGAGAGAACCCTAAGCAGACCCCTTGCCCAGTGCAGGAGCCCCATGTAGGGCTCCATCCTACCACCCTGAGATCATGACCTGGGCCGAAATCAAGAGTCAGACATTTAACCGACTGGGCCCCACAGGCGGCCCTCGTGTAAGACTAATGGCTATGGCAGGAAATGCAGTGCAAGGAAGAGTGGGGCTCATGAAGTCACTGTAATGTCACAGATCTCCAAATGGTGAATGTGGAAAAAGTATGGAGGGACTAATTAGACTGAGGGAGGAAAGAGAAAGGAGAGGGTAAGGAGAGATCTAATTTAACTTTTAGAAACTACTTAATTAGGGGCACCTGGGCGGCTGAGTCGCTTAAGCATCCAATTCCTCATTTTTGTTCAGGTCATGATCTCAGGGTCACGAGATGGAGCCCCACATGGGGCTATGCGCTTGGCATAGAGCCTGCTTAAGATTCTCTCTCTCCTGGGGCGCCTGGATGGCTCAGTCAATTAAGTGTCTGCCTTCAGCTCAGGTCATGATCTCAGGGTCCTGGGATGGAGCCCCATGTCAGGCTCCCTGCTTGGTGGGGAGCCTGCTTCTCCCTCTCCCCTACTGTTCTACCTACTTGTGCTCTCTATCTCTCCGTCAAATAGGTAAATGAAATCTTAAAAAAAAAAGATTCTCTCTATTCCTCCCTCTGGCCCTCCCTTTCCCCCCATCCCTGTGTTCAGGCGTGCTCTCTAAAAACAAAACAAAACAAAAACAAAAACACCCACTACTTCATTATATTTTATTACAAGAAACTATATGAACATTGTCAGCTATACCTAGATTGTGAGCACCGAGGTCAGTGAACTTGCTGAGAGTTAGACTTTGTAAAAAAATTCTACCAATTTTACGTTACAGATTTGTGTAAAAATAATACAGCATTTGTTTAAAAAAAATTCCGTAAACATAGAGTATTGCTATTCAAATCTCCTTGGTCACTGAGTTCAAGCGGAGAGGTATACCCAAGTTTCTTTAGCTACTGCCAGTCAAGGGACAGGCCAGAACTTGCCTTAGATTACTCATTTCCCCTCTACATATAAGGGCTTTAGAACACATATGTAGGATGTTTTATGGGAGGAAATCTGTGTTATAAGCTTTAAGTTCACAGGGAAATATCCTCATTCATAACTGAAATGAATGCCCATCCTTTTAAACATAAGGGAAGGCAAAAAAGAAAGAGAAATTCTTTTTGTTTTCCATGTCCATAACTTCATTCTCTGAGGTACTCTTTTACTCTTTGTGGAAAGGTTGTTATTCCAAATTGTTCGCTATAACTTGGCTTCTACTTACACATGCCTCAGGCAAATACAAAACCTGAACATAATCTAATACAATTCAACAGAATGGTGTCAAGAGCATTAGCCAACAAGATAAGGAGGAATATTAGAATAGACCTGTGGGGCCCGTGTGGGTTTCTGACTCTTACTACAGTCTCCAAGGTGTTATTTCTGAAACAAGATGATGAGAATAAACTCCAGAGGAGCTCCAAGTTACGAAAGCCACTTTTCACTGCTGATTCCAGTAAAATCTGTTTACATCAAGAAGCACATATTAAGGACCCACTTATCATCTGGTACCAGGTACTGTAATACCAGTGTTCAAGACAAAGAGTTTTTACTGCCATATAACTTCTTTTTAAATGAAGTATTGCTATTTTATAATTAATCTTATAAAAAAATTATGGTAACTCTCCTTCCCCATCTTTCACTACTGTAGACCTTGATGTACATGACGGCTGTACTGGGACTTTGTGTCACTTATAATGTCACATATAAATTAAGCTATAAGATGCAGATTAATATTTTTTTTTAAATGAGTGACTTTTGGGGACCCGAGGTGAGTTTACAAATATGAAACCAAGTAATTGATAAGTTCTGGCACTTCCCAATACCCTGTAAATGTTTATCCTTTCTCTTTTCATAAGTAAATTTTTCCTGACTACCATGTAATTAAAATTTTTTATGAAGTACTTTGTTGTCTATACTACATATAGTATATACAATATACTATAAAGTATATGGTGTTTTAGTATACTATGGTTTCATAACATAGAAAGAATTATGTAATCTGACAAGTTAAAGCATGCTTTAACTTAGTCCAAATTGCTCTTTTCTTGCTAAAAACAACCCCATAATTTCCTTGGCCTTTGTATTCTCATCAATTCTACCATCAGCCCTAGTGGCTGGTTTACTTTTCTTTTTTCTTTTTTTTTTTTTTAAGATTTTATTTATTTAATAGAGAGAGAGAGAGAGAGAGATCACAAGTAGGCAGAATGGCAGGCAGAGAGTGGGAGGAAGCAGGCTCCCTGCTGAGCAGAGAGCCCGATGTGGAGCTCGATCCCAGGACCCTGACTGAGATCATGACCTGAGCCAAAGGCAGAGGCACTGAGCCACCCAGGTGCCCCTGGTTTTCTTTTCGGAAAAAAGAAAATTTTCTACCCAGAAGCAAAGTTAAGCTGAAATCCAGATGCTGAAAAAGACCACTGGTTTCATAAGACTTGCTCCTTACCCAGATTCATACGGCATATCCTGACATTTAGTACTTTTGTAAGATTACAAAATGTTAGTGTTATGGCTTTTAGGAGAATCTCATAAAAGTGTTGAAATCACAGATGATAAATTCACAAATTTAAAAATCTATTATCATAAATTTTAGAATACTAAGTTTCTCAAATTTCCTTTTTCAATATTAACAATTTCTTGAGATATATTTTCAAGAAATTATTTACAAATACAAATATATAAGGACCAGACAAAATTAAGCCAAAGCCATTATTAAGTGATTTACTTCCTCTCCTAGACTTTGTAAATTTGACCGGGTATGTATTTATATATCTGTTGTTTCTAGTCCAAAAAAGTCAAAGGTATCACATCTAGATATATTCAAAACTGTTATTCATATGCACTCAGAACAGAGAACCAGAAACATTGACAAAGATTTTGTGAAAAACAGTAACAAAGGCTTCCTTTGACAATAGTGAAAAACCAGAAATATCGATAACCTTTTAAGAAGGGGTATCAGCTTTACTTCAAGGGAACTTTTAATTTGAATTGAAAAGAGTTTCAATTCAGGTACTGTGAAAATTATCCTTTTCTGCTATAGAAAAGCTAAAGGATAAAGAATACATCTGGCCCAGGAATTTAAACAAAGAACAGATTTCTAGGCTAATCTAGTTGAGATGAAATCCACAATACTGAACAGACTATGCTTTGTTCTCTAATATAAATAACATTTATTTTTGTTTATATTTTTATGCCATTCAAGAAAAAAAGATAAGATTTTTTTTGTGTGAAACTGTTTTACTACAGGACCTGTCTTACTCACTTGAAAAGTATCCAAACTCTCATGTCTACAGAAGTCAAATTTGTGAGGCATATACTTTTACCATTCCAGAAGATGTTAAGGACTTTATTTCTCCCTCAGCTTTATTGAGATGTAATTGACTTATAACACTGTTTAAGTTTAAGCCACACAACACGTTGATTTGGTATATGTATATACTGTAATATGGCTAATCACCACTGCATTGGCTCACAACCCCATCATGTCACATAATTACCACTTCTTTTTTGTAACAAGAACATTTAAGATCTGCTTTCTTAGTAACTATCACATATCTAATACAATACTGTTAACTGTTGTCTCCATGTTGTACATTAGATCCCCAGACCTTATTCATATTACATCTAGAAGTCTGAACTCTTTGACCAACATCTCTCCATTCCCATGTCCTTGGCAACCACCAATACTCTCTGTTTCTATAAATTTGGCTTTCTTAGACTTCAGTAAGTGAGATCATACAGTATTTGTTTTTCTCTTATTTCACTTAGCATAATGTCCCCAAGGTCATCCTTTTGTTTTGTTTTGTTTTTTTGTTTTTTGCAAGTGTCAGGATTTCCTTCTTTCTCATGGCTAATATTCCATTATATACCATAGCACATCTTTTTTATTCATCCATTGATGGACACTTAAATTGTTTTCATATCTTGGCTACTGTGAATAATGCTACAATAAACATGGGAGTACAGATATTTCTTTGAAATCCTGTTTTCATTTCCTTTGGATGTATACCCACAAGTGGAATTGCTAGGTTTTTTTTTTTTTTTTAAGGATTTTATTTACTTATTTTACACAGAAAGAGATCACAGGTAGGCAGAGATGCAGGCAGAGAGAAAGAGGGGGAAGCAGGCTTCTTGCTGAGCAGAAAGCCCGGTGCGGGGCTCAATTCCAGGACCCTGAGATCATGGCCTGAGCCGAAGGCAAAGGCTTAACACACTGAGCCACCCAGTCGCCCCGGAATTGCTAGATTAAATGGTAGTTCTATTTTTAAGTTTTTGAGGAACCTCCATACATTCTGGCATAGGGGCTCTACCAATTTACATTCCCACCAATAGTGTACAAGGGTTGTGTAGCATATTTTTGATAACTGCAGAAAACACACCCAATATAAGAGACTAATGCTCATTCATTAATTTACAGTCTGTATCATATATAAGTGAGCTTAAAATAAACAAAAACTGTACAAGCTCTGTTGCTTTGATACTGCGGTTACCATTTCTGATCCTTGCTCTGTTTCTGTTAGGCCTTAATGAAAATGTCTCTAAGCCAAAAAGACAAAGTTGAATTCTTCTACAAGTTCATAATTTTCCCTGGAGGATTGATACATTGAACTAAATATTCCAATCTGGCCCAGATGAAAGGTCAAAAGTGCTGAAATGCCTCCAAAACCCTAAAAATGGTTCCCAGGCACACCTGACAATTCGGAATCTTCATTTTGCAAGAGAGAGCCCAGACGTACAGTGGAATGCTAAGAAGAGCCTCTCTCTCTCCCTAGGACAATGGGTCTCAAACACTAGTGTGCATCAGGTATTAAAACACACATTATCGAGCCCTATTCCCCAGAGCTTTTGCTTTAGTCTGATATGAGACCTAAAATCTTGCATTTCTAAGAAGTTCCCAAGTGATGCTGGATACTCTTGCTCTTAGGGAAGACATTTAGAAAACCTCTATTTTCCATTTATTAAGGCAAATTCGTGAGTACTTGTCAGTTATCCAATTTCCTTTTGTTTAAACCCATGAAAAGAGAGTGCAGGGTGGCCTTTCAACCCAAGCAAAGTGGGCCCAAGTAAAGTGAGGAGGTTAACCAAGGAAGGGGGTGGCCCTGGGGGTCACATTAGAACCCAAAAAAGGCAAGAAAGGAATTTACATGGAGAGGAAACCTGGCA
This sequence comes from Mellivora capensis, assembly GCA_004024625.1. Lineage (NCBI taxonomy): Eukaryota > Metazoa > Chordata > Mammalia > Carnivora > Mustelidae > Mellivora > Mellivora capensis. The sequence continues at coordinate 69,032 of PISX010005006.1, read as the reverse complement.
TGGGCATGCTGGAGTCCCAGTGGAAGACGTTCATGAGCGGGGTGCCATCTAACATGGGAAGTCAGAGTCTGAGCAGGGTGAGGAGGGCATCCACATAAGGGACAGCAGAAATGGCAGACCTGTACATACAAGGGGACTGATCAAGTAAGTTAAGGATCCAGATTTCACAGTGTCAGAGAAGGGAGATGATGATGCAGAGTCAGAGTTTTCAGGTACGTAGTTAGAAATATAGTTGCAAATGTGTGTATGTATATGCCTGTGGCGTATTCCCTAGCTCTGTCTGCCAAGAGGGCCTACAAGGAATGATTACCTCTGTGGTGAGCATTTCTACTACAAAGATCTTGGTTTCTGAATAGCATTTTCTACTAAAAGGTACCAGGGCTGCTTGGAGAAATACCTGATTCCAAGGCTAGAAACAGTAAAGTACAAAAAGACCCTGGGATGTCTTACTGTTTCAAAAGCAAGTTATGCCTAAGAATAATGGGAACGTGTCCAAGGGACACACAAACCATCTTGAAGGAGCCCCCAAAGACCAAAAAAGGGATCATTTGAGCATTAAAATAAATGATTATAACAAAGTATTGAATGAATAAGAAAACATGAGTCCCTACAGGTAAAAATGAAATAAATTGAGACTGATGAGGCATGGGATGGTTGCATAATTTTAAAGCACCTCCCCACAAAATTCTTATTAGTTGCAAAGAGGAAGAGAGCAACTTCACATGGAGAATAGGAACCACCCTATTCCAAATATCAAAATGGGTGTCACCAGTAATGAAACAAATCAAAACCATGTTCCATGATAGAATGGGTACAATGGGAAAAATACAGCATCATCTCTAGGATATATTCTCATCAAAAATGTATACCCTTGGCTCAGTTGGTTAAGCAGCTGCCTTCGGCTCAGGTCATGATCCCGGCGTCCTGGGATCGAGTCCCACATCGGGCTCCTTGCTTAGCAGGGAGCCTGCTTCTCCCTCTGCCTCTGCCTGCCACTCTGTCTGCCTGTGCTCGCTCGCTCTCTCGCTCTCGCTCTCTCTCTCTGATAAATAAATAAATAAAATCTTAAAAAAAAAAAAATGTATACCCTAAATCTACTTATGAGAAACCAACAAAACCATCAGATAAACTCAAACTGAGAGACATCCTAGTAAATAACTAGCTCATAATCGTTCAAAGTATCAAGCTTATAAATAGTCAAGAAAGTCTGAGAAGGTGCTTCAGACTGAAGGTGCTAGCTCAAGAGAGACCTGAACACAGCATGGGGCTCAGTCTTCCTCTTTAAAAAAAAAAATTAAAAAAAATTCTTTTACATAAATGAACAAATATTCCTCTTTGAAATTTTGCAGAAAAGGATTGACTTTTTGGAGTGGTTCTGATATAATCCTCCATGGAAAGGAAATCATTCTACCGGATGATTTCTCTGGGTTCTTTCCAGTCTACCAATTCTACCCTGTTTACTAATCTACCTGCCTGCCTATCACTCGGAGTGCACTTAATAGAATTTGAGCATGTACAGCTCAGATATTCACTGGGCAGGCAAAGAACCATATGCTTAAAAATTAAAAAAGAAAGAAAAAAAGATGAGTCTAAAAAAGCTATCTTATACTATAAATCTTATTTTAATAGTAAGAAGGCAAGTCTTAAAAATCTACACCTGAACACAAATTGGGAGGCAGACAATGCCTTCCACAAAAGGGGCCAGCATGGATGGTCTACATGGTCTTCTTGCCACATGATTTTGCTTCAACCAGGAAGTAAGAAGAAACTAAAATTTAAATGGGTTTTTAAAGTTCAATATTAATGAAGCCTTCTGGTGTAAAATAGGAGTCATCTTTTTTGCTTCTTATAATGCCTAGTAGAGTGATGACAAGTGGTAAATTACATCTAAAGTAGTGTAAAGAGCAGATCAGGGATATCTATGCCCTATAGACACAAACACTCCAACTGGCTGAGACAACTAGTGGTTCAGCAGAACTGAGTAAAACTCATGACAATAGCTGTCTTCCCTAATCTCTCTTTTTTTTTTTTATAAGATTTTTTATTTATTTATTTGACAGAGAGAGATCACAAGTAGGCAGAGAGGCAGGCAGAAAGGAGGAAGCAGGCTCCCTGCTGAGCAGAGAGCCTGATGTGGGACTCGATCCCAGGACCCTGAGATCATGACCTGAGCCGAAGGCAGCGGCTTAACCCACTGAGCCACCCAGGCGCCCGCCTAATCTCTCTTTTTTAAAAACATTTATGTCTTGCCAGAGCTGAAGCAAGCTTTGATTTGGCTCAAAGCACGGACTCCTAGTAAGTTTGAAAAGCCACACAAAGAAAATCCCTGAAAGAGGATCAGTAAAAAGTATTATCTGTTAGAAGCCATATAAGAAATGACTTCCCTTATTCTAAGAATGCAAAGCTAGGCTTAGAATTAGAGTATTAGAGTATCAATCTTACCATTAGCACTAAGGGTTCTGAATTTTATTCGTAAGACATAATGCAAAAGACATCCTGTCAGCTTTCCCTTTTAAAAGAAATGGAAAATGTTCATCCTACCTTAGAAAATATATATTCATTTCAACCACTCAGAGCCTGGCCCAGAGGGGGCACAAGTATATTGTGAAGTACCCCAAGAATAAACAAAAATATGCATTAAAAACAGCCACATTGAGGGTGGGGGTTGGGAAGGCCTGGTGGTGAGTATTAAGGAAGGTGGGTATCATAGAGGACATGCATTGCATGGAGCACTGGGTGTGGTGCATAAACAACGAATCTTGGAACACTGAAAAAATGAAATAAAATTTTTTAAAAAGCCACATTGCTTACTTTGTCATTGTTTTAAAAGAGAGTACAATGACTTTTAAATGTTTCTAGTTAAAATAAAAATAACAAAACACCCCACTAAACTTGGGGGTTAAAAGAAAACCAAACTATTCCCCACTTGGTAAATTGGAACCTGATAAATTCCTTTAGTTGGATGTTGGTTGTTACATATTCATTTGAATTTCAGAAGGGCACCATTAGGATTACTGTTAATTTTAGTAGGTATGATATCAATATTATATTATTATATATAGTTATATATAGTATATATACATATATAGTTATATATAGTTATATTTTTGAAGTCCTTATCTGTTAAGACATGTACTTAAGTATTTATGAGTAAAATGGTATGTCTTAAATTTTTATTTAATACATTAGCAAAGAGGGGAGCCTGGGTGGTTCAGTGGGTTAAAGCCTCTGCCTTCAGATCAGGTCATGATCTCAGGGTCCTGGGATCGAGCCCGCAACGGGCTCTCTGCTCAGTGGGGAGCCTGCTTCCCCCTCTCTCCCTGCCTGCCTCTCTGCCTACTTGTGATCTCTGTCAAATAAATAAATAAAATCTTTAAACAAAAATACATCGGCAAAGAAAAAAACTGGAGGAGAAATGGAATAAGAAAAGCAAGAGACTGGTTATTGAAGCTAGATAATAAGTAAGGGAAATTCATGGTACTGTTTTCTCGACTTTTGTGTGTGTTTGATAATTTCCATAATAAAAAAGGGGTTTTAATGTGTCTTTTATTAAAGCCTTTGGGTAGAATTATGGCAGCGCCACAATAAATTCTGGTTTGGATTTAAGTCCTTTCTATTCAAACCAGTTTAGAAACCTGACTATATGCTTGATACTCTAAACAGCTAGTACTAAAATCAGACATTTAACAGCCCCGGTTAACCTCACATATAACACTGACCAATTTTCACCCACATTCAGATATACCATGGGGCAAATATTTCATAAAGTTAGACATAAGGCTTATATAGTTAAGTTGGTCCTCATGGCCATGGATTACATTTCACTTTCTAGATTATAGTTCTCTGAGACACATTTTTCCTTATCTCCTTAACATGGAAAATGAAGAAAACAAGTACCAAGTAAATCATCACTCAACAATGACAACATCAAGCTCATTGAATTTTGCTTTAAAAAAAAACAATAGGAATTCACATGTCCTAAATTTCTAACTTTTAATCTAACCAAAGCATAAAAACCCAGTCATATGTTTTGGCCAGTCTGAGGAAAGGAATCCTTCTTCAACACTAACAGTTGGGAACAAGGAAGAAAAGTGATGAATAAAATAGGAGACAATCTCTTTCCAGTGCCCCTTCCTCTATAGTTCCCACTTACTCTCCTATTCACCAAACACAACTGTCAAAAACCCCAATAAACAACAAACTTTCTTCACAAGGTGGGGGTCACAGTGTAAAAAATGAGAAGAGTTAGATGTCCGTACAAAGCACTGCTGTATTTGTCTGTTTACAAGTCTGTGTTCCCGGACCAGCCAGAGAGACTCTCCGGGGTGGGGACAGGCTCTCGTTGAACAACGAGAAGGTTTAAGGGCACCAACTCCATGCAGTCAAAAATCCACATATAACTCTGGACTCCCCCAAAATACTTCACTACTAATAGCCTACTGTTTACTGGAAGTCTTGCCTGTGACATAAACAGTCAATTAACGTATTTTGTATGGTATCTGTATTACATGCTGTATTCTTAAAGTAAACTAGAGAAAAGGTTATTACAAAAACCACGAGGAGGAGAAAACACACTTATAACATTGTATATAGAAAATCCACATATAAGTGGACATGCACAGTTCAAACCTGTGTTGTTCAAGGGTCCACTGTAGGTCCCGCACCTGCCCTGAGCCTCTACAAGCAGGTACTCAGCATTTACTGACCAGATGCATGAATGAATTTAAAGGAAAATAAAATCTCCAGAAAATGAGAGGGAAATGGAAAAAAGCTCTGTATAAAGACAGAAAGACAGAAAATGGCAACAAAGTTGTAAAATACTGCAGACAAAAAGAAGTCTATTTCAATCAGTCAATCATTACAAACAGTTTTGGAATTCCTAGAGGCTCCACTCAGGCTCAAGGTAGATAATGAAATTAACATATGTCAAGTTAAATCTTTTTTTTTTTTTTTTTTTTTTTTTTAAAGATTTTATTTACTTATTTGAGAGAGAGCATGAGCGAGGAGAAAGTCAGAGGAAGAAGCAGACTCCCCGTGGAGCTGGGAGCCCGATGCGGGACTCGATCCCGGGACTCCGGGATCATGACCTGAGCCAAAGGCAGTCATCCAACCAACTGAGCCACCCAGGCGTCCCAGTCAAGTTAAATCTTTACAGACTTTTTGCTTATATTCTTTTCCTTCTGGAGTAATCTCCTTTATCTCAATTACTGCCTGTTTGCTTGTTCCTTGTTTACCAATTAAGCTCCTTCTAGGGACGCCTGGGTGGCTCAGTTGGTTAAGCGGCTGCCTTCGGCTCAGGTCATGATCCCAGCCTCCTGGGATCGAGTCCCACATCGGGCTCCTTGCTCGGCGGGGAGCCTGCTTCTCCCTCTGTGTATGCCTGTGCTCGCGCTCTCTCTCTCTCTCTCTGACAAATAAATAAATAAAATCTTTAAAAAAAAAAAAAAAAAGCTCCTTCTATATACACTGAATACCCTTACTGGGTTGGGGATACAGTGATGAGTAAAGTAACTAGTCACTACCTTTAAAATACTAAGTCTAGTAGGGGAGATAAATATATAAGTGAATAAAGATCATAAAATGTCAAAGATTAAGATCTGTATGGGACAGAACGAGGTACAAAGATTAAGTGGTCTGCTTTATCTGGGAATCAGGACATGTATAACAGAGAGAGGTTAGAGTTGGTCCTAGAAAAATGAGAAGTGCTGGACAACGGGAGGCACTGGAAAGCCCCCATGGAATGACTGATGCGCAGGAGAATCGGTGGGAAGTGGGGTGTCCCGGAAGTAGGGTGGAAGGAGCCACACCGCTGGAGAAGAGCCAGCCCTGAAGGGCCTTCTTAGGGCAGAGTAAGGGGCTCGGACTTCCAGATACCATGAATCAGGGAGCCACTGAAGGATTTTAAACAAAGGAATTTCATCTCTGGCGGGAACGTGGAGAATGACTAAGCAACCAGGGAAGAATAGAGAGGTGAGGACAAATGTTAAGAAGCAGAAAATGGATAGGACTTTTGGTCACAGAGTAGATGTGGGTGATGCCTAGACCAGCTCCTAAGTTTTTTGGTCAGATGGCACCATTCTTTAAAAATGGGAAGTGAGGAAACAGAGTAGATTTGGACGATAAGGTCAGTTTTACAGTTTGGATTTTGAACCACGTCATTCTATTATTTAAGATATTAAGTAAGAAAAATATTCCTGCAATTCACATAGTGAAAGAGAAAAATCATAAAATCATCTGAAGAGATGCATAAAAGCAATTGATAAAAATTGAACACCCATTAATAATTTATTTTAAAAACTTAGCAAATTAATAATAGAAAACACTGTTTTAAACCCAACAAAAGCTGTCAATCTAAAACCTAGAGCAAGCACAACATTTAATGGCAAAACCTTAACAACATTCCCTTTGAAACCAGGAACAGGACAAGGATGCTTGTCACTATGGTTCTTTTAACAGTTATTGTTGAAGTTCTCACTGATGAAATAGATGAGAGAAAATAGTAAATAGGAGGTTTAGAAATTAGGAAAAAATAGAGAGGAAGGCAAAAAATATCCAGATGATTAAGTTTTAGAGATACCCAAAATAATCTATGGATAAAGGAATAAAACCATTTAGAGACTTTTACAAGTTTGTTAAGTAAAAGGTCAATTTATAAAATCGATAGATGTCTCTACACTAGTGAAAGCAATTAAAAAATGTAAGTGAAAATGAAGCCCTTTCCTTCTTGCCACAAAAACTACAAGATCTCCAGAAATAAATCTAACAAAAAGCCTCTGTGGGGAAAAGATTTTAGTTTTGTTAAGGAACATAAAAGAAGGCCTAAATAAAATAGATGGAAAGACTCCCAATAAATTGGTAACATCAGTTCTTCCAAGATTCCTTTATAGATTCAACATAATTCCATTCAATATCCCAAATGATTTGTTTATATAAGCCTCAATAAGTTGATCCAAAAAATTCATACTGAAGAATAAAGAACCAAAATAGTCAAACAAACTTTAAACAAATACAAAAGAAGAGGCATTTGTCTTCCTAGATATCAAAGGTTTATAGTAAGTTTTGCTAACCGACACTGTCATATCAGCTCAGGGACAGACACACAGACCAACAGAACAGAATTAATGAGCCCAAAGACAGGCCCATGTATATATGGGACTTGGTATAAAACTTAGGTGGTGTTACTACAAATCAGTAAGGAAAGGATGGCTATGAGTGGAGAAGAGATGATAGGCTATCAAAAAGAGGAAAATAATTCGATCCCCACACACTATCAAAGAAATAATTTCCACAGATGAACTGAATCCCTAAATGAGAAAAACAAGTATTTTGAAAATTTTATACATAGGACACTTTCATCTCTGTGAAAATTGACAAAAATCAGTTTTTAAAAAGTGCCTGGCACTCAATAAATAGTTAATTAATATTAACCACCATCTTCATCGTCATCAACTATGATCTCTGGGTGAGGAAGCAATCTAAAATAAGAGACTAAAAACACAAATCATAAACTAAAAATAGAAACCAAGTCCCATGGTCTACAAGGCCTTGCTCCATTTGGATCTCTCTTCCCCAGGGGTTTCCTCTCGGACTCCTCTAGCTCACCAAACTTTAGGCTAATCTCCAGTGCCCCAGTCATGCACCTGCCTCAGCCCTTCCAAGGGCTGTCTCCTCCCCGCTGCAACTCTCCCTTCCATACAGCCACGAGGATCACTCCCTTGACCCAGTCAAGTCTTTGCTCAAAGGGATCTTTTCAGAAATTGACCCTGGCTACCCCACTTAACACAGCGGCCGTCCCAGTACTCTGATCCTCCTGACCTACATTCTCCGTATGACCCACCATCTTCTAATACACTGTATAGTTTTACTTAGTGCATTTACTGCCAGTCTTCCAGTAAATGTTACGTTCTTTAAGAACAGGAACTTTTGCCTCTTCAATTTACTATCATATTCCCAGAGTACAAAAGTGCCCCATAGAGTACTCAATAAATTTTTACTGAATGAATGAAGATTGATAAATCCAACTCATTAAACTTAGAAATTCTGGCAAAAAGAAACACACCATAAACAAAGTTCATAGATAAGAAAAAACTGGAAGATATGTGTAACAAATATAACCAATAAGGATTAATATATAAATACTGATATAATCTAGCAGAAAAAAGACAATCCATTATGAAAATGAGCCAATCCATGGAGGGTCTTAAGGGTAAAGACTTGGGTTTCTCTAAAGAGAAAGATTTCTCAAGACTTCAGTGTTAAGAAATCCTGCTCAAGTTTTTAGCCTGTTGCCCTTCAAGATTTGGAGTCAAGCCTGCAACATTAACTCTGGCCTCAATTTTTAGCCTGCCAGCCCTACAGATTTCAGACTTGCCAGCCTCAACAATCATGCGAGTCAATTCCTTAAAATAAATAAATCTCTTGGGGCGCCTGGCTGGCTCAGTCCATAGAATATGTGACTCTTGATCTTGGGGTTTTACGTTCAAGCCCTACGTTGGGTACAGAGATTACTTAAAAATAAAATCTTAAAAAAACAAACAAACAAAAAAACAGGGGCACCTAGGTGGCTCAGTAGGTTTAAGCATCTGCCTTCAGCTCAGGTCATGATCTCAGGGTCCTGGGATCAAGCCTCACATCGGACTCCTTGCTCAGGGGGGAACCTGCCTTCTCCCGCTCCCCCTGCTTGTGGTCTTTCTCTCTCTATGTCAAATAAATAACTAAAATCTTAAAAAATAAAAAAACAAAACAAAACAAAAAAAATCTTTCTCTCTTCCTTTCTCTATAAATCTGATTGGTTTTATTTCTCTGGAAAGCCCTAATACAATATGCGCCAAGTGCTTAGAACAGTACCCAATACACAGTAAGTGCCACAGACCAAGCTCTTATTATAATGTATCAAAAGTATTAAAAAGTTAATGGTATGAATATGTACCAACTGGGAAGGGTAGAAAACTCTGAAGGAAAGGAGTATAAGGTGAGTGAAGGTAAAAGAATTTTTAATTATATTTGTATTGTTTCATTTCTTAAAAAATGATCTCAGTATGGCAAAATACTAATATTTATTAATTTGGGCACAAATACATGGGTATTTAATCCATAATTCTGTTTTTGAAATAGTTCATAAAGAAAAATAAGGATTTTTTTTTTTTTTAAGTTTGCCGAAAAAGTTCAGACAAGCATAAACTCTTCATTTGTCAAGTTTGTCTTTAAGGGAAGGGGAGAAAGAGAGATGGTACCAGTATGAGGGGGCCCAAGAACTTCCTGACCAGTTTTTCTCAATTTGAGAAAGACAGTGTGAGTCACCAGAATGAGTAGTTGAAACCGTTGTGCCAACTGAGATTACGGGTTGGTGCACCGCCCTGGGGGAGGCAGGCAGGGATCAAACTGGGAGCCAGGTTGAAAGGATTAATGTTGAACAACAAGAGAACAAGTCTTTTTCTGAGCCTGGAGACGATAGGTATGTTAGGAGCAAAAAAGTATAGCCAAGCAGAATCCAGTTACCCTAAATTTTCTGGGAAACAGGAAGCAAGTCATCCTTTAGAGCGCCCCTTAAATGCCAATTTTTCCCCCCTCAAGAAGCCCTACATCCTGATTCTGCAATGAGAAATGCTCTTTCCTCTTTTCCATAGTCCCAGAGTCTCTTGTACCTTTCTTATGAAATTAACTGGACTGTCCTATAATTTCAAAATGAACTTCTTACAAGCCTTAGATACCTCTGACCCGGGTATGATAGTTCAGTCATGTTTGCAGCTCCCAGTGAAACCACTTGTAGGGAAGTTTTGATGAAACACCTTTTTCTTTTCTTCTTTTTAAAAAAGATTTTATCTTTCTTTAAGTCATCTCTATACCCAATGTGGGGCTCAAACCTACAACCCCAAGCCTGAGAGTCACATGCTCCACCAAGTGAGTCAGCCAGGCGCCCCTTGATTCCTTTCTGATTCAACCTTAAAGGTGACAAAGTGTCAGCTATGCAGCAGACTTCTAAATCTTTGTTTATGTAGAATATATGCAAATGATTAACATATTATGTAATTTGACTACATGTCATTTATCCAGACATAGCACTAAGGATAAGGCTCTTGTTTACTGGGAAGGTTCTGGAACCTTGGAATCCTGCTGAATTTAGCACTGTGAAAATTGTGGGCGCTTTAAAACCTGCCACTGTCTTTGAGAAAATAGCCACCGATTCAATAAAGGCTCCATTTGTACCTCACGTATTTTTAACTATTACCTGATAAACATTCAGGGACTACCTATTGTGCTCTACTCAAACCCACCAGCCTTAAAGGTGATTTCTGTTGTTTCTAATATCCAGATCCCCAGGGGGGCAATGGGAAAAGGTAATGGCTAACGTCTGCTGCCTCTTTCCTGCGTAGCATGTGCTGTAGAAGCAAATAAAATGCTTTACCTTATTTTGTTCCCATAACTCTACAGACATTAATTATTATTGCCCACATTTACAGAACAGGAAACTGAAGTACCACAAGGTTAAGCCGATTTGCCACACAGCTGGTAAGTGGCACCTTTCTGAACTCAGAGAAACCCCATACTTCTATCTACTACAATGAATTCTTTTACCAGAAAATGAAGAGTTTTGGTATACTGGAGACATGAATAATATGCATATGCTCCAATTTTAGGAATAATGTTGTCATTTGCTTTTTTAGCTGGAGGAGACCAAGAATATCTCACAAAATGATCATCCTCCTGGTCCTTATTTAGAAATATTTCTCTCCCAAGACGTGAGTAGGTTATGTTCTTAAACTCCCTGGTGAAAAAGCAGTGCTTAGGAGAGAATGCTGCTATCAGAAGGGCACGTCAGAAGAAATAGTTTTAGGGGCACCTGGGTGGCTCAGTCATTAAGCATCTGCCTTTGGCTCAGGTCATGGTACCAGGGTCCTGGGATCAAGCCCCGCATCAGTCAGGCTCCCTGCTTGGTAGGAGCCTGCTTCTCCCTCTGCCTGCTGCTCTCCCTGCTTGTGCTCTCTCTCTCTCTCTCTCTCAGTCTCTCTCTCATTCTGTCTCAAATAAATAAATTTTTTTTTAAAAAAGAAATAGTTTTAAAAATTGAAGGGCAGAGTAAATACAACAAAACAACATGCAAGTGTTGAAAATAAATGTCTTTCCCATGCTGACTTCAATGGTGTTTCAACTGTGGCGCTTAGAGAAAACTGAGCCCGTGATATCTAAACCCGAGATTCAGTTTAACAGGCATCTGGTGCCCGCCCACAATAAGTATCGCTTTATATTCTACCAACCAGAGAATTTTCAAAAGGATGCATCTTTAGGAAGCTCACTGTGGAAGCAAGACATATATATAAAAAACAAGCAAAAAAAAAAATTTAGACATGATGGCTTATGGATCATGGAATAAATGCTGTCTTGATGAAGTCTACTTTCCAGAGTATTTTAACAGTTCTTAGGAGCTGATAACTGGCTGTTAAGACCAGAGATCTTCATGTTGATTTCTGGATTACTTTGAAATAATCTTAATTAAACCTTGACCTATGTAGAAAATAATACCCTTAGGAGCTATTAAGGCTTACATCTCGAAAACGGGAAGAGCTCTAATTTTATCTTCTAGTTAAGAGCATGCCTGAGAGAAGGTATTTTTACCTTGAAGAATTCTACTACTTTATTATATTCCTCAGGAAGTGATAATGATAGGAGTTTGTAGATTCATATAAAAGCAGATGAAACTAATATAACTAGAGGAGAAATACGTTATTATGGATTTTGTTGACAATATCTGTAAGGGACAGGACAGCGTGGAAGGCCGCCTGAAAATACACTGATAAAAACACACCACCATAAGAGAAAATTCTGTAACTATGTGTGGTGATGGATGTTAACTAAGCATATTGTGGTGGGAATTTCACAATACATACATAGACCAAATCATTACATGATACCACACCTAAAATGAACAGTGTTATATACCAAAAATACCTCAGTTAGGCAAAGGACAGAGAGACAAATTAAAAATAACAAAAGCATACATTAATGTAGTATCATTAGGGTTATTATTAGTCTGCAAAGGGCTGCCATATCAAAATACCATAGACTCAATGGCTTAAACAACCGAAATTTATTTCTCACAGTTCTGGAGGCTAGAAGTCCAAGATCAAGGTGTCAGTAGGGTTGTTGTGTCCTTGGAGGCCTCACACATTGGCCTATAGACGGCCATCTTCTCCCTGTGTCTTCACATGCTCCTCACTCTGGGCCTGTGTCCTAACCTCCTCCTCTTCTAAGAACATCTATCCTATCAGGGCACCTGGGTCATGCAGTCAATTAAGCATCCATTGTAGTTTCAGCTCAGGTCATGAGATGGTCTTGAGATGGGGCCTCGAGTTGGCCCCATGCTCAGCGTGGAGTCTGCTTGAGCTTCTCTCTCCCTCTGCCCCCCATGCCCACCATGCAGGCACTCTCTCTCAAATAAGTAAATAAATCTAAAAAAAAAAACAAAAAACAAAAAACCCCACAAACATCTATCATTTTGGATTAGGGCCCATTCCAATGACTGCACATAACCTTAGTTAACTTTTTTTTTTTTTAAGATTTTATTTATTTATTTGACAGACAGAGATTACAAGTAGGCAAGAGAGGCAGGCAGGGAGAGAGAGGAGGAAGCAGGCTCTCCGCGGAGCAGAGAGCCCGATGCGGGGCCCAATCCTAGGACCCTGGGATCATGACCTGAGCTGAAGACAGAGGCCTTAACCCACTGAGCCACCCAGGCGCCCCCTTAGTTAACTTTTTTAAAGACCTTGTCTCCAAATACAGTCATATTCTGAGGCACTAGGTTTTAGGACTTCAACATGTAAACTAGGGAAGGAGAACACAATTCAGCCCGTAAGAGTGGTTGAAGCCACAAATTTTGTTGTTAGATCTGTTTTGAGTCATGGGCTCAGCCACTTACCAGCGTTATGACCTGGACAAGTTGCTTAGCAAAGCAAGTATTTTATTCAACAATCCCAGCTGAGCTCTATCTTTGGGACATTCCATTCCAGGCACCTGACACAAGAGTGAAGAACCTTCATATAATTCTGGCCCTTCCTCTTCCAAGTCACCTGTGGCTATTTGAGTCCAGATAAGGCCCCAGAATGTTCTGGAGCACAGACAAGCCATGCCTCGTAGGCCCTGTCTGAACTCTTCACACACATCATCTGTGAGCCTAATGGCCCTTGTTTTTAAGATGCTGTTTTAGAGGGACGCCTGGGTGGCTCAGTTGGTTGAGTAGCTGCCTTCGGCTCAGGTCATGATCCCGGGGTCCTGGGATCGAGTCCCGCATCAGGCTCCTTGGCCTGTTTCTCCCTCTGCCTCTGCCTGCCACTCTGTCTGCCTGTGCTTGCTCTGTCTCTTTGACAAATAAATAAATAAAATTTAAAAAAAAATCTTTAAGATGCTGTTTTAGAATGGTTGGCAACAGATACACTAGAACGATGGATTATAGAAAATCAAAACTACAGAATCATAGAGACTTACAGAGAATATGTAACACACAATATACTGCATACATAATAAGCACATCATGGATATCAAGAGCTAGAGAAGTCAAGAAAGCATATACTGTACTGCCTCATTTTATAGGTGAAGAAACTGAGGCCTGTCCAGTTACCCGATGAGGGATAGATCTGGGACACACATTGAAGTCTCTTCACTTTCCGTTCTGGGCTCTTTCAGAAACACAATTACTTCATAATACAGTTCTATACTATAAAAGCTTCTTACCTTCTCTTGCTATTATTAAACTTCAACATTTCAGGATATTCTACATGCTTTCTCAGGCCAAACAAAATTATATTTCTGGATACAGACAAATTACCCTCCTATCTCTGGCACATGACAGGCACTCAACAATTTGTTTTTTTAAGGAAAGAGTTACCAGAATAAGACAGCTAAAAAACATTGTAAAGGATGCAGCTTAGATCTTCAGTGGTTGTGTTTGAAAGACAACAAGTAACACCATTTTTAGTTTTGGAGCAAAAATTTTTAAGACATTAAACATGCCTGCTTCCCCCAACACCAATAATTAATTTCTGGTAATCTCACTGAGGACAACCTTCACAATCCCCAAACAGTGCCTCAAATGTAGTTGCTCAGTGTTCATCTTCGGAGACCTACGTAAATGTAACTATACATAATATAAATATAATTGGAGGTACTACGTGCTAATTGTCTCTAACTATGCATTTCCCCCTTGATTTTTAGTAATACACATCTAAGCCAGGTGCATGGCCTTCAACTAAGATTATGCTTCTTAGCCTTCTTTACATCTAAGGACAACCAGTGACAAGTGTTGGCAATCGGTATGTGGAAACTTCCTTCAAAGAAAGAGGTATGCTCTTCCTTTCCAATTTTCACCCTTCCTTCCAACTAGAATATAGACTAGAAAATGCAGCATGAGTATATCTGACCGTGAACATGAGGGGACCATCCCTAAAGACTGCAGAGCAACAGGATAGGAATCCTGAGTCTGCTTTCCTGACCTCAACACAGCCATCACAGCCAATCCGGACTGTATACACTCAAATTGATACTAAAGAGGAAAATGAAGATCTTTTTTATTTAAGCTACTGTCTGCTCAGATCTCTTTAATCTGTACTTTAATATAAGAAATACTACATTTTTGTGACTATAATTTTTTTTTTCCAATTTTGGCCTTTTTGCCTTCTGGACTTACATCTGGTCTGTGAATATAAAAGTTTAGCTCCTATATCACAATTTTCAGTGATGTTTAAGTATAATGAGGTCATTTCAGGTCCCATCACTGACTGGGTTGGATGACAAAGCAAGAAGGCAAGTTCAAATATATTCCTGTGAAAGTCTTAAAAATCTAGCCAGGTGAGGATAGTTAAACAGATCAATGGTACAGAATTGGGAGTCCAGAAATAAATATGTACATTTATGGTCAATTATTTTTTGACAAGATGCCAAGTATATCCAATAGTATTTTCAATAAATGGTGCCAGGATAATCACATATTGCTATGCAAAAAAAATATATGTAGACTTTTATTTCATCAGGGCAAAAAGAAAAAAAAAAAAGAACAGATCACAGATCTAAATGTAAGAGCTAAAACTAAAAAATGTTTAGAAGAAAACTGCTATGACTTGGATTAAGCAAATATTTCTTAGCTAGGACACCAAAAGCACAATCTATAAAAGAAAAAAATGATAAATAAAAAACTTTTGCTCTTCAAAAGAGCAATTAATTAATTAACTAATTAATTAATTCAATGACTGGGTCTGCATTCAGTTAAAGAAAAACCAGGAAAAAAAAGAAAAGACAAGACATCATTAAGAAAGTAAAAAAGAGGGATACCTGGGTAGCTCAGTTGGTTAAGCTGCTGCCTTCAGCTCAGGTCATGATCCCAGTGTCTTGGGATCGAGTCCCGCATCAGGCTACCTGCTCAGCAGGGAGCTTGCTTCTCTCTCTGCCTCTGCCTGCTTGTGCATACTTTCTCTCTCTCTCTCTCTCTGATAAATAAATAAGATCTTAAAAAAAAAAATGGTAAGAAAGCATTCTGAATCATTTATCTGATAAAGGACTTGATCCAGAATATAATAAAGAACTATCATGACTCAACAAGAAGACAAATAACATAATTTAAAAATGCGCAAAAGCTTTGAATGGACATTTTACCAAAGAAGATATATAAATGGCTAATAAGAACCTGAAAACTGTTCAACATCAATGAGGGGAATGTAAATAAAAACTTCAGATGAGGGGCACCTGGGCGGCTCAGTCAGTTGGACATCTGCCTTCAACTCAGGTCATGACCCCAGGGTCCTAGAATCGAACCCCACATCAGGCTCCTTGCCTGCTGCTCCCCCTGCTTGTGCTCTCTCTCTATCATTGACAAATAAATAAAATCTTAAAAAAAAAAAAAAAAAACTTCAAATGAGATATTACTAATGCCCACAAGAATGGTTATCATGAAAAAACTAGTAGCATCCAAGGTTGTTGAGGAGATGGACAAACTGGAATCCTTGTATACTGATGCTGGGAATATAGAATGTTGGAGCCACTTTGGGAAAATTTGGCTGTTTCTTAAAAAATTAAATATAAGCTTACTATACAACTCGGCAATTCTACTCCTAGGCATCCACCCAAGAAAAATGAAAACGTATGTTCACACAAAAACTTGCATGGAAATGTTCATAGAAATATTATTCATAGTAGCCAAACCCTGGAAACAAGTTTTAAAAAAATCCACCAACTACTGAGCAGATATACAGAATGCGGGGTATCTACCAGTGGAATAGTACTGTGCAAAAAAAAGGAACCAAGAGCTGATATGTGTAACAGCAGAGATGGATCTCAAAATCCTCATGCTAAGTCAAAGACGGCAGGTACAAAAGACCATTCATTATATGACTTCATGTATAAGAAACTTCCAGAGAATGGAAATGAATAAAATCAAAAAGTGGATTACAGGTGACCGGGTCTGGGGATAGGATGGGGACCGACTGCAGAGGAGGACGAGGGAATTTCCTGGTTTAACAGAAGTGCTCTCAAACTGGACATGGTAATGGAGGCACAACTCTATCAACACTTACTCTTCCTGAATTTCAACTGGCTTCCTGGATACCCATCTAGGGATCTTTCCCAGCCTTCCCTGCAGCTTGGTGGGGACATATGACTAAGTCTGGATACAAGCAGAGGTGATGTATGCCATTTTGTAGTAGTGCCCTTAGAAGGGAAGGGGTGTGTCCTCCCCTCTCTTTTTCCTGTTGGCCTGAAGACGGCAAGAGCTTGAACAACTCCTTGGAAACATAGACGGAAGGAGCTTCTAAGGATGGCAGAGCTGTCCTGCTGCCTTGGACCTTTCAACCCTGGGCTCTATGTGAGAAAACCACTGGATTTTAGGATAATACAATTCCATTATTGAAAAGGAAGAGTGGAGTTCACCACTCAGCATGTGTTAACTATGAATTATCTTAAGCAGCAGCTATCTTTATGAACTGTTTGCCGACCAGCAGCAAGAATGTTCTTATCTAATTACAGAAAAAATTATGCAACAACTTCTGTTAGTTTTCAATATTTAAGATCTGTTGTAGACAATATACTGGAAAATCTATCCTGGACACTAGTATATATCTGAAGTGTTTGTATTGCAAGAATGTTCTAGAAGTTACTGAAGCTTTGCAACTTGCTTCTTTAGGTGTTAAGACTTAGTTTTCTGAAACAACAAATTGCCAGTATTTTTCACTTCATACAACCACTGGCATTAAAATAGTGCTATGTTAAATCTGTTCTTTTTCTTTTTCCTATAGTTCTCCGATGACACTTTTAGTTAAACAGTACAAGAAACCTTTTGTGGACAGCTCATTTATAGAAAGAAGTAGGTATTTACTTATCTGCCACCTGACTGAAAATAGAATCCTGACAGTGCTGAAAATAAGAAGGCAGTGCCCTTTCCTCCATTATAAAAGTTCCAGGGTTAAGCTTTGTAAAATTTCCACCAACTGAGGATTTGGTAAACATATGGACCTTATCAGGAAGATCGTATCACAAAAATAGGTATGTTGTTCTACGGGCAAGACAAGAACTGCCTGTCCTAACTGACAATCCATGGGACAAACCTTCTACCTCTAGAAGCAGAAGGTTTAGAACTTACTGCTAACTTACTCACATGGCAATGATGTGCAAAGCAAAACCTACGGGGGAAACAACAAAATCCTTATAGTTATATAGTTTTATCTCTTTTTTAAAAAAAGATTTTATTTATTTATTTAGCAGAGAGAGAGAGATATCACAAGCAGGCAGAGAGGCAGGCAGAGAGAGAGGGGGGAGCAGCCTCCCCGCCGAGCAGAGAGCCCCGGATACAGGGCTCCATCTCACGACCCTGAGATCATGACCTGAGCCGAAGGCAGAGGCTTAACCCACTGAGCCACCCAAGCGCCCCTGTATGGTTTTATCTTGTAAATAAGCACATAGAGCCATATATGAATGGGCACTTCTACTTAGAGACAACAGTGCAGTCTGTGTCTCACATAATAGAGACGTAAGCTCTCACCCAATGCTAGGCAATAATTAAACTGCTTACTGGGGATACCAGATGACAATGGAGAGGACAGCAATAAAAAACTGTGTCATTAAAACGTCACATATTTCGATTATTTTCACTATCTTAGGTTAAAAAATCTGAAAACATACAGACTATAAACACCTGAAAGAAATGTGTTAAATCAATCTTTTTTTGAAAATCTAGTAGAGGCCAGACTTCATCGATAATTTCCACTAACTAGCAGGCCTCATCTCTCAGATTGACATGTATTTTCCATAAGAAATAAAACTTATTGGATTCAACGCAGCTGGCGCTGTCCCACACAGATTCAGTTTGCCTTCTCTCCTCTGCACTTGTTTTTAACTCACTTTTAAGTCATAAGGCACTTCCAGGTGTGTGTTCTTTTCTGAGAATACTGAAACTTCTTGTGATCAAAGACCATGTATTGGCTTTCTCGGTATCTCCTATAGTAAGGCATGGTATGCTCCTGCCGCTTATAAAGGCATAGTCTCTGCTTAAATAAGGATGAAACAATCCTTTGGCATATTTTATCCTTTAATCCTTTGGCATATTTTATCCTTTGGGCATATTTTAGAGTTACTTTTCCAGGAAAATGGATGTAAGCTGATCTGGCCACATTCTCTTGCCTGGTCCCTTTTGTGAGATAAATCTGAGAGACCACTGGCAGAGAAAGGAGTAAAAACTATGGAACAGAATACAATCATCTGTCTCATGTGGCTACGAAACATATGGCCAGCATTTCATTAACACCTGCCAGCCATGGACAGTGCCACTGACCAGTTTTTTAATTCTTTTTATTTTATCAAACAATGAGTTTATAAAAGCATAGATGCTTACTCAACCCAATTTATACTCCAAATGTCCAAAGGAAAAAATTAAATCTTATTTACTCATTTGACCTACCAAAGCAAAAACAGGACTGCCACAGGTAGGAGCTGCTGTGGAGAGCGATGCCAGAAACATAACAGGAGGACATGTATTACTCCAAGGCTAGTCAGCAAGTCACAGAAGCTCTAAGGAGAAAACTGGGATATCTAGAATAAAACAGGCCCCCACTCTAGGAGTAGTTTAAAAACCACTGTCTTTGGGAGATGGAGAAGAGAAGTGAAATGGAGGAAATCAGAGGGGGAGACAAACCATGAGAGACTGCACTCTGAGAAACAAACTGAGGGTTTCGGAGGAGAGGGGGTAGGAGGTTGGGTGAGCCTGGTGGTGGGTATTATGGAGGGCACGTATTGCATGGAGCACTAGGAGTGGTGCATAAACAATGAATCTTGGAACACTGAAAATAAATAAAATAAAATAAAATGGAAAAAAACAATAACAAAAAAAAACAACCACCATTGTCTCCAGGGCTGTCTGTATCTCCATTCTATAACATCAAGGCCAACACGGCCTGACATGTGGAAGCAGGAAGGGTCTCTGACTGCTCAGTCATGGTCTCTATATATGATTACAAGAACCAGAGAGATAGCAAGGGAGCTTTGATTTTTGTAACAATAAACGATGATTCAATTATATAATAGGAGTGTGTGAATGGGCTATTTTCAACATCTTGGAATCTAGTAAGACAGATATGTCATTACTAAGCAGAAAGTATGCTCACAGAATTTACTGCCAGTCTTACAAGCCTATTCTCAAATTTTTAGAAGCATTAATTAAAAAATCTCAAGATATCCTTTATAGGTTGGGCCCTCCTTCAAAAAAGGTAAGGCTTAGAGAGAAGATAACAAAACTACTCAACTCACACAAATCTGCCTTCAATTTGGCTATTGCATTATTCTGCATGTATTCAACTGAACAGTTTTGCATTCACTCTTAAATCACGGAAAGGTTTTATTCCCCCATTTAAGTATGCTCTATACCCAGCGTGAAGCCCAACATGGGGCCTGAACTCAGGGCCCTGAGATTAAGATGATTAAGACCTGAGCTCAGATCAAGAGCTGGACACTTCACTGAATGAGCCACCCAGGTCCTCCAGGTTTGCTTTCTTTTTTTTTTTTTTAAGATTTTATTTATTTGACAGACATAGATTACAAGTAGGCAGAGAGGCAGGCAGAGAGAGAGAGGAGGAAGCAGGCTCCCTGCTGAGCAGAGAGCCCGATGCAGGGCTCGATCCCAGGACCCTGAGATCATGACCTGAGCCGAAGGCAGAGGCTTTAACCCACTGAGCCACCCAGGCGCCCCATCCAGGTTTGTTTTCTTAAACAGATGTTTTCAGAGGCGCCTGGGTGGCTCATTTGTTAAGCGTGTGCTTTCGGCTCAGGTCATGATCCCAGGGTCCTGGGATCGAGCCCTGCATCAGGCTCCCTGCTCAGCGGGGAGCCTACTTCTCCCTCTGCCTCTGCCTGCTGCTCCCCCTGCTTGTGCTCTGTCAAATGAATAAATAAAAATCAGAACAATCAAACAAACAGATGTTTTCATGAATTTTATGGTACCTTATCAAGTAAAAAATATCTTTGAGACAGACAACAAAAAAATAAGCTGGATTTCATCAAAATAAAAAACTTGTGTGCAAAAGACTTATCAAGGAAGCCAAAGGATAATCTACAGAATGAGAGAAAATATTTCCGTATCATTTACCTGAAAGGCACCTGATATCCAGAATATGCAAAAAACTCTTACAGCTCAATAACAAGACAAACAATCCAGGTTAAAAACAACAACAACAGGCAAAGGGTTTGAGTAGACATTTCTCTCAAAAAGATATGCGAATGGCCACGAAGCACATGGAAACTGTTCAACATCACGAGCCATCATGAACCATAATGACATACCACTTCACACCTACTAGGAGAGTCAGAATAAAAGGAAAAAAACAACAACACAGAAAATCATTGTTAGTTAGGTGGTAGAGAAATTAGAACTTTCACACACTGATTGTGGGAAATGTAATGTCAAATGATTCAGCTACCGTGGCAAACAGCACACCGGTTCCTCACTAAGTTAAATATAGAAGTAGAGAATGAGCAAGCAATTCCACTTCTAGGTAAACACCAAACATAGCAGAAAACAAGGATGCAGATACTTGTACGCCTGTGTTCACTGCAGCATTATTCACAACAGTCCAAAGGTGGAAACAACCCATGTGTCCAACAAAGGATGAAGACATCACAACATGTGGTATATACACAAAACAAAACATGTTCAGCCATAAGAAGGAATGAAGCTCTGACACACGCTTCAATGTGGATGAACCTTCAAAACTTTATCCAAAGTGAAGGAAGCCAGACACAAATGGACAAATATTGTATGATTCTACTTACATGAAATAATTAGAACAGGCAAATTCAGAGATGGAAAATAGAATAGAGGTTATCAGGAGTTAGGAGAAATGGGGGAAATAGTAAAGATCTGCTTAATTAAGTACAGAGTTTCTGTGGGCATGGGGAGGAAATGGGGGTAAAGAAAGTTCTGGAAATAAAGTGGTGAATATAATTAATGCCATGGAATCATACAGTTAAAAATCGTTAAAAAGGCAAATCTTATGTTCTATATATTTTATCACAATTAAAAAAACACCTTAAAAAAACACCTCTGCCTTCGGCTCAGGTCATGATCCCAGAGTTCTGGGATCAAGCCCCGCATCAGGCTCTCTGCTCGGCAGGGAGCCTGCTTCCTCTTCTCTCTCTGCCTGCCTCTCTGCCTACTTGTGTCTGTCAAATAAATAAATAAAATCTTCAAAAAAAAAAAAACCCAACAAAACACCATGAGGGACCACTTCACACCCACAAGGATGGCTAGAATTTAAAAAACAAAACTGAAAAAACAAGTGTTGGTAAGGATATGGAGAAACTGGAGCCCTCATCCATTGCTGGTGGTGAGGTAAAATGTTGTTCGACTGTTGTGGAAAACAGGCAGTTCCTCAAAAAGTTAAACACAGAAGATCCATGTTTATCATCACATGACCTTATGATCCCATAATTCAACTCCTACATATATATCCAAAACAAAGGAAAACGGGCACTAGTACAAGTACATGCACAAACATGTCCACAGCAGCACTATTCACAATGGCCAAAAGATGCAAACGGCCCAAATATCTAACGAGAGATGAAGAGACAGACACAGTGTGACATACACACACAGTGGAATATTACTCAGCCATAAAAAGGAACGAAATACTGATATGTGCTACAATGTGAAAGAACCTTTGAAATGTTACGGTAAGTGAAAGAAGCAAAATACAAAGGTCACATGTTATATGATTCTAGTTATGTGAAATATCCAGAATAGGTAAGTCCACAGAGACAGAAGGCAGATTTGGTGGTTGTCATGGATTAGGAAGAGAAAAGAAAATGGGGAGAACCGGGCTAATGAATAAGGGGTTTTACTTTGGAGGGAAGAAAATGTTTTGGAACTAGACAGGTGATCACTGCGTGATGTTGTGAAGGCACTAAATATCACTGAATTGTTCACTTTAAAATGGTCAATTTTACAGAGAACAACAGAATGATTATCAAGGGCTGCAGAAAATGGGAAGATGGAAATGGGCAAAGGGTACAAAATATCCATTATATGATGATTTAGTTTGGAGACCTAATTAATGTACAGCATGGTGACTACAGTTACAACAACGTGTACTTGAAACGTGCCAGGAGAGTAGATCTCAAAGTGTTCTCACGCCTCCACAGAACAATACGCTACTAGCAGAGGTGATGGACATGTCAAGTCAAGAAACCAAGCAGCTTAAATTGCTTTTCTCTTTCAGACAGGTATTAAATTATCCTGCAGATCCATTATGTGTTCATCAAAACATGCAGTGAATTAAGTTTCCAAAATAAAACTCTTAATTATATGGAGTCAAAGTTCACCTAATTTTACATTCTGTCTGATGCTCAGATTTCCCCAGTAACATCCCTAAGTGACTACATATGGCTTAAACATATGTAGCAATTTACTGAACACCTAGGAGCATTCAGAGGAATTCACGAATTTTCTGGTGAACAGCTCTAATTGCTAGTTTTCCCCAATACTGAGGGGAAATGCAAATCTCTAGCAGCCTCTACTCATTAACCATGATTCTGCCCTTCTGTTCCAACTTCCACAAACAGTTCTCTTCAGGAATCTGAAGACTATTCCTGTACCTCCAATATTCCCCGCCCCCAGCAACCACTACTTCCCTTGCGGTCAGTTTTATCATCCTGAACCCTCCACTCTGCTCTATTCCCAGGGCCTTCGTATCATGGTGTCCATGATTATGATCTCCTTGTTGTACTTCTACACTTCAAGTTGTTTCCACAGTACATCTACGGTTCCTTTACGATGACAAAATGACTTAAAAAAAAATAAAACTATACCAAGGGAGTCATTAGAGTACTTTCTCTAAAATGCTAAAATATGCTTCATGACAAAATCTTTATTCCAACCTGAAAAGAAAAATAATAGAACATAACAGATGAGAAATGCTTCTTTCTAGGATTCTTAAACTCACATTAGTGATCTTTGATCTGAAAGGGCTGATCCCAGTCTCCTACTTTAAAGATCAAAGGATTTACAACTAGAAAGGTCAAAGGAACCGCCAAGTCTAAGTCACAGGTTAGTGTTGCCCTTTGCGTCAAGTCCAATTTCCTTAATGTGACTATTAAGACTCTTCATGGTCTGGTTCCTACAGTCTTCCCCAGGCTAATGTCAGACTCTTCCCTGCTCCCCTTCCCTACCTTCTATCCATCACTTATTTAAGTTCTTTTGCTCACCTCTAAGACTTAAATATTCTTCCTCCTCTTCCCACAACACTTTCCCTCTTATCCTCATTCTCTTCAGTGGCCTGAAACCTATTTATCTTTTAGGTCTTCTCTGAACCCTAACTTGGATTAGTTCTCCCTCTTTGTTCCCATAGAATCTAGGGCCCCTCATTTAAATTAGGTCTCTTTATATATCCCTTTAGGACTCATGACTCCCTCTCTTTACAAAACTCATAACCTTTTTTTGGTGATTATTTGTTTAGTATTTATCTTGTCTGCTAGACTGTACACCCTGTGAAAGAAAGGACCACATTTTTTAAAATTTTTTTATTTTTTATAAACATATAATGTACTTTTATCCCCAGGGGTACATGTCTGTGAATCGCCAGGTTTACACACTTCACAGCACTCACCATAGCACATACCCTCCCCAATGTCCATTACCCCACCCCCCTCCCCCAGCAACCCTCAGTTTAAGAAGGGACCACATTTATCTTAGTCTCTTCTGTAGCCTTAATACAAACACACTACTGGGCCCAGATTATACAATAAATATTCACTTTTGCAAAGGCTTAAATTAGCTTGTGATTGCTAAAAATTTCTATTAGGATGATATAACTTGCTATACTACGTAGAATTCTCTTGGACCTGAATCTTATATTTGGCCCTACTGTGTTTCATGGGCACACTCTTCTAGCCAGATCTTTCTGGATCTTCATTCTGCCAACCAATATACTAGCTACCCGTGCTAGTTAGCTATACATTTGATAAAAATGCTATAAAAAACATATATTGTCTTTATATAATTGTGTTATTCTTCTAAGAAACTGTCCAAAGATAATTTTTAATATAAGACTCCTCTGTATCTGATCTTCTTCTAAACTACCACTTTCTGAACTATCAAAGTGGTTTGTTTTTTTTTTTTCCATTAAACCAATAAGTACTTTTAGCTTTGCTCCCAGACTTATTTGAATGAAAAGAAGGCAAAGTGAGATTCAAGTCAGATGGCAACAGTTCTACATTTGAACAATAGCTCCCATCACCGTATGTCTTCTCCACAGTCAGGGAAATTTAAGATAGATGGAATTGTTAACAGGTTTACTTATCCAGTGTCAGCATGCTCACTAGAGAACAAGGCTCTCTTGCCATGTATAGAGTGCAAAGTCAAACATGGAACTTCTGGAATTTAGACAAGCATGCTTGCCTTCCTATCCAGATCCCTAAAAGAAAGTGAGCAGAATCAGGTAACATTGTTGATCACTGTCAGAGCAAACATTCACCTTCAGGATCCATGCTTCAAAAATTAAGAAGCTCTAATTATAGTGCTAATGTCTACCTTACCATCGTCTTCAGAAACTGCTGAAGTGTAGAAAGTTTCAGGATTCTGATAATCAGAGGGATATACAATCAAATATATAATCAAGCTTGATTATATATTGTATATATTGACATTGGATGTAACAACTAATGAGTGAGCGAGTACAAAGCATAGGGCCCTGAGTTCTGAATAGTAGGGAAGAGCACCACCCTCCAGCCAGAAACCGGTGTTCAAATCCTGACCTTCCCTCTTGGCCACAGTGTGTCCCTGAGCTGGTTAGTCTGTGCTTTCCATTTGACCATCTGTAGAATCAGCCCCAAATCGGCCCTTACTTCCTAGAGCCGCTGTGAAGAGTAAATGAGTTAAAAAAAGAATAATGTGCTAAAGGAATTAAATTAAATATAAAAATAATGGCGTGTCATTCTTTTCTCTTCTGTGTCTATTTCCGTGGCACTGAGAGGAAACCCGGGCTCAAACCCTGCGGGATGTGTGGACCCTGCCCTTTATGTTCCTCATTAGGTCAGTTCTTTGTCATCTCGGTTTGCGAAGAGATTCATTTCCCACTCCTACTGCAAGTCTCCTCATGTGAAGTCCGCATACAGTTAAGAAAGGAAACTCTTTCCCTTTGTGGGGGTATCCGACGCACCAAAGGCAAGTACATTTTACTGTTATGTGGGAAATTCTCTAAAAGCAGAGGAAGACTGATGATCCATGTGAGCAGATGGGCCACAAAGACACTGTGAGCAAGGTGGGTCACTGTGATGCCACCCATGCTGTCCTCACACAGCACGGTCATCGTCACATGGTCCTGGCCCAGTGGGGCCCAGGCCCTGAAACCAGAAGCCAGCTGAGTCCTGTGGGTTTGGTCTCAACAGGTCACAGGTGGTGAAATGTTCAGTATGAATTCATTATGATTTTACATAATATTCAAGTATGTTCAATATGCAAACAATTGCTAACTACACAGGTTAAAATGAAAGACTGAGTAGGCTGAATGGCTTCATTTCACCCAGGATGGAAACTGTACTTCTCTTTCACAGCATGTTTATCTCTGTTGTTCCCTTAAAGATAATTTAAGGGAGGAGACAAGTAGCTCTTTATCATGGAATACCAGTATCGTTTCAAATTTATTTCTATAACCTTTAAGTATTTTCAATACTTTATTCTCAAATCTGCTGAGATTACACAGAATAGCTTCTAGTATTTCCAATTAACAGAAAGAACTTTCATTCAATTACTCCATTTATATATTGAACCCGTTTGGGTAGAGTATCTATCATGTTTTGACCCAAGAAGGGTTGAGAAAAAGCTCTCTTGGCTAGTGTCTGTTCACAAATGACCTCTCTTCTTCCCTGGGTCCAGTCTCAACACCCTCTTGCCCCAAATGCAGTGCACTGAGATCTATTTCCATCAACGATTATAAAAGTGCTCACTTCCCGATGTAGTAGTTCAAAGTCCTTTTTAGGAGAAAAAGGAACTTGCGAGTCCAGCCAACTCACTCGTCCCCCTCTTAGTTACATGAAATATATCCCCATCTATCCCAGCCCTCCTCTTCTCCTCTCTCTGCAGCCTCCCAACATCGGGAAGGCTGGTCACTGAACACCTCTCATTCTGGTGTGACAATCTTGAGCGCTAAGTTACACCTGGTTTTTCGAATCTTCCGCAAAGAGCTCAAGTCAACAAGAAATTAGACTGCACGTTTACAGATGACGTTCATGCTTTCAACGGAAGATACATTTCCTGTCTTTTTAATAAGAGGAAAGCTGAGCAGCCTACACCCAAGAGGGAAAGCAATTGGCACCTTTCAGGCAGGGGCAATAAAAATGACCATTTTACATGAAGGAATCAAATTAATGGAAGTGTGATTGCTAGGCTGGAGGGTAGTGCAGAGCTTTGGGGCTTCTAACCAAGGGTTAGCTTTTAACTACTAAGGGAAATTATGCTGATTCTACCATTAAATACTGCAGGGTTTTAACACTACCTAAGATAGCCTGAATCCCAAATCATCAAAACTGTTAAATCTATCAGCTTGGTCTACTAATGGAAAGATCAGTAAATGCACCTGGGACCTTCCTCCCCTCCCTCTTCAAACTCTTAGGATGTAACTGGGGAAGGAAAAAATTTATTTCAAGATACCTCAATGCACTTGCAAAGCAGGAAGATGAATGTATTCAAACACAGTATCAGTGACTTGGAGATTATTTTTCAAATCCTACACCCGAGGAAGAACAGCCTGAAAAGGATCTTCCACAGACTGTGCCAACAGGGCCTACAAGGGTACACCGGGCGATTATGATTAATCCACAAAAAGACTTCCAAGTATGCACAATGGAGCCTAGCTTTCTGAAACGTTCATCCTTCTACACATTCCGTGTGGCCGATAATCGATATCCTGATTAGAGAAGTACCTGCCAGTAAAATGTCACAAAGAGGAAAAGCAGCACATGTAATGGATATCTATCAAAAGGTTTGTAGTGAAGGCCCTTAAAGAAAATAAATAAATAAATAAATAAATAAATAAAATAGTTACGTCTCTAAAAGACACCCGTATGTTTAAGAGGAGGCTGCATTGTATAAGCCTACATTGACAACTATGCTGTGATTTATGCAGGAATATGGAGATGTTTTTATTTTCCTTCTTCCTGGAAGAAATTACAAGAAGAAATTGGAAGAATTTCTTCTTGTAATTGAAGAAATGGAATTGAAATTGGAAGAAATGGAATGAAATTGAAAATGGAATGAAATTGAAAATGGAAATGAAATTGAAGAAAATGGAAGAAATTCCACAAGTGTTTGTCTTTGAAAACCACTTTGCATTTTCTAACTTAATATTGATTTTCTTTGATCATTTTAAGAATAGGAGTTATATGGACACGGAATATCTCAGAGTGGCAAAATTACGAGCAATTATTGTTTTGTTTGTTTTAGATTTTATTTATATGCATTTTCCATATTTTGTATATCGACATACTATTTTAGTCATTAATGATGAAAAAACCTTTAAGTTGCAAAAAGATCTGTAGGGAATAGAACTATTTGGCAACTTTCACTTTTATTTTAAAAAAATTTTTCTCTAATATATTTATTCACTCTTTTTCTATATAGAGTCATATCACAGATTATTGGACATAGATATAATTATTAACATAAGGATATATTACCTGGGCACCTTCACTTTAAATAGATCTGTAACATGTATTAATCAACTTCATTACATCACATCCCTACTCAAAACCTTCATCTATAGAATTAAAAATATTAGTTCCTTAGCATTACACTCAAAACCATTCCTGACCAACTCCCACTATCTTACCACCTTCTGGCCTGCCTTCCGTATTCCAGCCACATAGAACAAGCTGAAATTCCCAGCTCTCTAACTCCTGCATGCCTCTGAAAATACTGTTTCTTCTAGATGGAATAGCTTTTTCTTCCCCTTGACCATCTGAAAAATTTCTATTTTTTTTTTCCTTTAGAATTCTACTCCAAAGTTTCCATTTTTGAATGGCACCATTATTGGTGGAGAAAAATGATATATCCTCTAAAGAGAACAATTTCGCCCTATCAAAATTATAAATGCACTTACCCTTCAACCCAGCAATTTCACTCCTAGGAACTTAACCTACAGATATCCTCACACATTTGAGAAATGATGATATACAAGATTATTCATAGCACCATGGTGGGTAGCAGCAAAATACTGGAAACAACCTTATACAGATACATATACTGGGAGTTGAGTAAACACATGGAAATCCATATAGTAAAACACTTATCGGGGCACCTGGGTGGCTCAGTGGGTTAAAGCCTCTGCCTTCAGCTCAGGTCATGATCTCAGGGTCCCAGGATCGAGCCCCGCATCGGGCTCTCTGCTCAGCAGGGAGCCTGCTTCCTCCTCTCTCTCAGCCTGCCTCTCTGCCTACTTGTGATCTCTGTCTGTCAAATGAATAAATAAATAAAATCTTAAAATAAAAAAAAACACTTATCTATGCAGCTATCAAATGAACAAGGAGTCCTTGATGTACTGACAAAGAAAAATCTCCAACACATGCTGTTAAATGAGAAAAGCACGGAATGGGACACGAAATTTCTGTATAAGGAGAAGGGAAGAATACATACAAATTTGCATAAACTATTTCTGGAAGCGTAACTCTAAAAAACTAGTAACATCACAGGACAACAGAAGTGTGCTGGAAACGTCACTAGATGCCATTTTACATTTGTTGAAATTATGAAACCATGTGAATGTACTACTTCCTTAAAAGGTAAAATTGTAGGGGCACCTGGGTGGCTCAGTGGGTTAAAGCTTCTGCCTTTGGCTCAGGTCATGATCCAGGGGTCCTGGGATCCAGCCCTGCATCAGGCTCTCTGCTCCGCGGGGAGCCTGCTTCCTCCTCCTCTCTCTCTCTGCCTGCCTCTCTGCCTACTTGTGATCTCTGCCTGTCAAACACATTAAAAAAAAAAAATCTTAAAAAAAAAGTAAAATTGTAAAAGCTTAAAAACCAAAATGCTAAAAAGTGTCCACATGTTTATGTAAGTTATCTCTATTTCCCATACTCTCTTGATTATTCCTTTACTCTCTCTTTAGAACCTTTACTGACTTCAGATACTATGTGCCAGATGCTATGGTAGGTAGAGACAGAAAATAAAAACAACCTGCAGGGAAAATGAACCTCAACGTACAACTCAAAAATCAGACAGAATATCTCATTTCAGTGAGTGCCCAGGGTACAGGGTGTGACAGATAGGCAAAGAAGAGGGAGGCATCTCAGACAACTCTGATAGCCCTCTTACCCCTGGTTCACAGAACTGTTCACATGGCTATCTCTGGAACTAAATTACCATCTCCTAAAAGATAGCTCAGAGGTGAACACAGTGATATGCACACAGAAGATCCACATGTTGAATGAGCCACTGAATAAGATACAGTGACACAAGGACCGCATTTTTTTTTTAAGATTTTATTTATCTGACAGAGAGAGATCACAAGTAGGCAGAGAGGCAGGCAGAGAGAGAGAGGAGGAAGCAGGCTCCCTGTCCAGCAGAGAGCCCGATATGGGACTTGATCCTAGGACCTTGAGATCATGACCTGAGCTGAAGACAGAGGCTTAACCCACTGAGCCACCCAGGCACCCAGACTGCATTTTTTAACAAGAACTAATATTTAAGTACTTAACTAGACTCTAACCTGATTCCACAATCAATTTTTTTTAAGATTTTATTTATTTATTTGACAGAGATCACAAGTAGGCAGAGAGGCAGGCAGATAGAGTGAGGAAGGCAAGCAGGCTCTCTGCTGAGCAGAGAGCCCTATGTGGGGCTCGATCCCAGGATCCTGGGATCATGACCCAAGCCGAAGGCAGAGGCCTTAACCCACTGAGCCACCCAGGAGCCCTGTCACAATCAATTTTATAAGAATTTGGTATAAGCTACCCTACGACCCAGCAATTGCACTACTGGGTATTTACCCAAAAGATACAAACGTAGTGACCCGAAGGGGAATATGTACCCAAATATTTATAGCAGCAATGTCCACAATAGCCAAACTATGGAAAGAACCTAGATGTCCATCAACAGATGAATGGATAAAGAAGATGTGGTATATACATACAATGGAATCCTATGCAGCCATCAAAAGAAATGAAATCTTGCTATTTGTGACGACCTGGATGGAACTAGAGGGTATTATGCTTAGGGAAATTAGTCAATCAGAGAAAGACAATTATCATATGATCTCCCTGATATGATGAAGTTGAGCAACATGGGGGGTTTGAGGCAACATGGGGGGTTTAGGGGGTAGGAAACGAATAAATGAAACAAAATGGGATCAGGAGGGAGACAAACCATAATAAACTCAATCTCACAAAACAAACTGAGGGTTGCTGGGGGGAGAGTGGTAGGGAGAGGGTGGTGGGGTTATGGACAATGGGGAGGGTATGTGCTATGGTGAGTGCTGTGAAGTGTGTAAACCTGGCGATTCACAGACCTGCACCCCTGGCGCTAATAATACATTATATGTTAATAAAAAAATAAAAAATTATTAAAAAAATACAAACTTGGAAATAAAAGAAAAAAAGAATTTAGTATAAAGGTCTGAGGATTTAAAAAAAAAACTGGGGGGGGGGGATGCAGAGAGAGAAGAAGAGGGAGAATTTCAAGCAGGGTCCACGCCCAGCATGGGAGCCCAATGCAGGGCTCAATCTCACAAACCTGAGATCATGACCTGAGCCAAAATCAAGAGTTAGACATTTAACCCACTGAGCCACTAAGGAACCCCAGGATAAAAAAATTTTTAAGTAACTATCCCTATCTTATGTGCACAGATATTTATGAATATATTCAACTGTTACAAAGTCATGTAGACCAATGATTATACCCATGTGGTGCTTCATTTTCTCCCAATACCATCAATTAAATATACACAGTGAGACCAATGCACCTGGCACAATGCAGGGCTGGTGATACAATGGCCAACAAAAACAGACACAGTCTTGCTCTCATGGATGTTATAAGTTAGCAGGAGATTAATCACATACTCACACAAGTTTCACAAGTATTTTTCTGTATCTTCAAGAGAGGGAAGAGAGAGAATATAAGGCATGGCCAAGACTTCTAGCCAACCATCAGGAAAAGAACTAAAACTTCAGATAATATAAGGTGAATGTTATGTTAAGGGATTGTAAAGAGAATTCAGTGTCCTTGAGCAGTGATGAACCTGAACCTCTGGACCTCTGGAACTATCAGCTATAGATATTATGGATATCTTCATTCACATTACAGTTACTGCATACATCTCAAAATATTATTTACATTTATCACTATTTTGGAATTATGGTAGTTATTCTGCTTGCTACCATATCTTGTTATTTAATATATTAATAAAGAAGCACATAGTACTCTATCACAAATCTGATTTAGGGGAGCTGGGGGGTGGGAAAAATGGGTGAAGGTGGTCAAAAGGTACTAATAAATTTAGCTAACTTATTAAATTTAACTAATAAAGTTAAGTCCAGGGGATGAAATGTATGGTATGGTGACTAAAATTAATAATAATCCATTGCAGTGTTGGGGAGGGGGATGGGTAAAATAGGCAAAGAGGACTAAAAGGTAAAAACTTCTAGTTATAAAATAAACAGGACACAGGGATGCAACGTACGGCATAAGGAATATAGTTAGTATTCTAACAACTTTGTATGATGACAGATGGTAGCTCGGTTTATCACTGTAATCACTTTGTAATGCATATTAACATTAAATCACTATGTTGTACACCTGAAATTAATAAAACAGTATACATCAACTACACGTCAACAGAAAATAATACTCTACTGTACATTTGACAGTTGCTGAGAGCAGATCTTAAATTTCTCATCACAGGACCAGGAACGCCTGAAGCACCACAGGGGAGAGGAAGCTGGAGGTGGATGAGACATTTTCCGAGGGTGTCGGGCCCTACGTGGACCTGGATGAGACAGAAGGCAGCATGTGGCCTCTGGTGAACTTGGCAGCCAATGAAAAGGCAGCCCATGCAGATTTTTTAAAGGATTTTGTACATCTCTTTGAAGATGATGGTATCTAGTGGGATACAGCAGTGAGTGTGGTCAAGCCTTTGTTATGTAGTGGTCTGGTGGATCTCCTCAAAGGACAATTTCAAACAGATCTAAAGACCTTGTGGACATTACTTGAAATTAGGAGACGGTTAACCCAGAAAGAGAAGGATGGTTTTAACCATCTGTATGAGGCCTATGAATCTCTGAATGAGACTAAATTTCATCCTTCATTTAAAAAAAAAAAAAGTGATGCCAGCAAAAAAGAAATTCTCATCACAAGGAAAAAAACTGTAATACGTGTGGTGCTGTTAATTAGACTTATTGTGATCATCCTGCAATTTATATACATATGTCAAATCATGTTATACATCTGAAGCTAATGTTTATGTCAATTATACCTAAATTTATTAAATGTGATTTTTCTCTATTTTGATGACTATGTTTCAATATCATTGGTTTCCTGTATAATTTTATTTATTTTATTTTATTTTAAATAAAATTTAAAAACAGTTTTAAAACAGTTTAAAAACAGCATTTAAAAACAGTTTTCTGATAAGGGGCCCGTGGACTTAAGACTGTCAAGAGTCCATAACCCCAAGACTCTTTTTTTTTTTAATTTAATTTTTTAATTTACTTGACAGACGGAGATCACAAGTAGGCAGAGGCAGGCAGAGAGAGAGGGGGAAGCAGGCTCCTTGCGACCAGAGAGCCTGATGCGGCCTCAATCCCAGGACCCTGGAATCATGACCTGAGCCAAAGGCAGAGGCTTAACCCACTGAACCACCCAGGTGCCCTGTTTTTGTTTTTTTTTTAATATTTTTTATTTTATTTGACAGAGAGAGAGAGAGAGAGATCACAAGTAGACAGAGAGGCAGGCAGGGATGGGGGGAAGCAGGCTCCCTGCTGACCACAGAGCCTGATGCGGGGCTTGATCCCAGGACCCTGAGATCATGACCTGAGCCGAAGGCAGAGGCTTAACCCAGTGAGCCACCCAGGTGCCCTCATAACCCCAAGATTCTTAAAAATCCCTGGGCTATAAAGATGGTTCAGACTGGAATAACAAAGTTGGCATACCATAGCACATCACTGAATAAGAGAGATTTTTTTCTTTCTTTTCTATTATTATTATTATTATTATTATTATTATTATTAAAAACTTTATTTATGTGAGAGAGAGAGAACACACGTGGGGTGAGGGGCAGAGGGAGAAGCAGACTCTTCAATAAGCAGGGAACCTGATGTGGGCCTCAATCCTGGGACTCCAGGATCATGACCTGAGCCAAAGGTAGACACCAACCAACTGAGCCACTAGGCACACTTGGAGAAGAGAGTTTTCTGTTTTTAATTACCTCTGGGAGAGATGGGAAAGAAGAGTGCCAATTCACTTCAAAGTTCCAAGTAAAATGAAAAAGAATAATAGAGTGGTAAGTTTGAATTTACAGTCAGGTTTTATTGTATTTTGGGGCATATGTCATTTTCTGATAACAAATCTGTGGATATACAGTTTGTGTGAATATAAACAAAGTATGCTACGAAAAACAAAGTATTTACATATTTTAGATAGCTACCTAACCATGATGACCACATGAAAGGTCAATTATTAGATATGTGGTAGATGACTGTTCAGGAAATAGTCACTTCCTCCTCCTCCAACCTCCATGGTGGTATATCCTTTCCTGTCCCACCATGTTGGAAGTGACTCTCTGATCTGCTTTGGCCAATGGAACATGGACAACTATCAAAGTGTGTGAGCTCTGAGACCAGACCTTTAAAAGGCATCTAACATTTCCACTGACCCTTTTGAGAATTTCTTTCTTCCTTCCTTTCCTTCCCTCCCTCCCTCCTTCCTTCCTTCCTTTCTTTTTAAAGATTTCATTTATTTATTTGACAGAGAGAGACAAGAGCACAAGCAGACAGAGCAGGAGAAGCAGGCTCCCCACTGAGCAGGGAGCCTGATGTGGGGAACAATCCCCAGGACCCTGGGATCATAACCTGAGCTGAAGGCAGATACTTAACTGACTGAGCCACCCAGGTGCCCCCCTTTCTGGGAATTTCTAAACTCTTGTCATGAGAAGGAAACATTCCAGATAGCATACTGATAACAAAAGAATGGCAGAGCTAACCAAATCTGGGTCCTGAAGCTAAGTAAACTCAGCTATATCCATCTGTGGCAGCCAAGATCAGCCGAACTCTAACCATCCAAAGACTTGTAAGACAAAGATAAATGCTGACTATTGAGTGCCACAAAATTTATGGTGGTTTTTTGGTGCAGCAGTATCTGACTTACAAAATATGCTAAGAGTGCTCTTGTTGAATGGTGAAACAGAAAAGTCACTGTCACATTAAATGATTGCAATGCTACTATCAAAGATGTAAAAAGGTTCTTAAAAAAACAACTCTACAAAGTTTACATTAGACTGCACCATTAGTTTGTTAGTTTGTTGCCCTCCTAAGGAAACAAACTATAAAGTATTACATATTTCAGAATTCCTAGTCTAAAAAGGGCATTAAGGTTCCTATAACAAAATTGATAATGAATATATACTGATGTTTTACATTAAAATAAATGTTTAGGCTAATATGTACTTTTTTTCCTTTTTTATGCCTCATCCCCTGAGCCCATTTTTTCTATTAACCAATTATACTCCTGACTGTATCAGGTTAAGCGGGCTTCTTCAATATCTCAGTCTGCGAAAAATCCTATTGTGGGTATTGCAATGATCAGGGCTCTTGTGTTATTTTTGCTTTGTTTTGTTGCAAATCCTATTTATAAGCCAGCTTGTAGTCCTGGCATTGAGTTTGAATGTTACAATTTCATTTCATATTGAGTTTGAGCACTGTGGTGAGTTTCTGATATAATATTGGCTTCTCCAATAATTTAATCATCAATTTAGATTTCTGTTAACCAAGTCTAAAACCTGATCCATTAGATTTTTAAAACACAAGGACATCAAATGAGGAATAAAACCCGAACTCCTTCTGACTTATAAGGCCCTCCATCCTAACCTGGTTCCTAACTTCTTCCCCGACCACGTTTCTTACCACTGTCTGCCCCTATTGCTCATTCTACACTGTGATCCCACACTGACCCTTCTGTTTTGCTAATGTATCAAACTCGTTACCACTTTGGGGCCTTTCTCTCAGAGCTTTTCTCTGCCTGAGCTTTTCTCTGACATTCCCACGGATGTCATTCAGATCTCAAAGGCCCCCAGTGACTACCCAAAATAAAGCCTCCAATTAAACCCTTTTGATGATATCACTCCATTTTAAGTCTTTGTATAATACTTCTCACTAACTGATAAGTAATATCATTAGCTAATATTTCTGTCTGACTTTTCCCCAAAATAGTATAAGACTCACAATTGAGGGGCACCTGGGTGGCTCAGTGGGTTAAAGCCTCTGCCTTCGGCTCAGGTCATGATCCCACGGTCCTGGGATCAAGTCCCGCATTGGGCTCTCTGCTTGGCAGGGAGCTTGCTTCCCTTCCTCCCTCTCTGCCTGCCTCTCTGCCTACTTGTGATCTCTGTCTGTCAAATAAGTAAATAAAATCTTAAAAAAAAAAAAAAAAAAAAAGGACTCACAATTGATATGTCTTTCATGTTCACACCTCACTCCCAGGGCTTAAAAATCTAGCATAGCACATAGGAGCAGACCAATGAATATTTTTGATTATTAAACTGAATACAAACACGGATGCTAAAACAAACTAAAAACCCAGAATAAGACTTTTTTCAACCACTGTGGATAAGTTAGGATTTAAAAACAGAAATAAAAAAATTTAGTATATTATATGTTTTATGTCAATCGTTTCTATAACATCTCCCCCCAAATAGTTTGAATTGACTTACAAATCAACACCACCCCCAGGATCAAGCACAGAAAGATTACTTCTCAAATCTCACACAGGATTAAAGGCAGAGAAGTTCTAATTATTTTGCAGAGCTGGTTCAATGATTTCATATTTATTAGCAAAACCACCTAGATAATTTCTAGATAATGAATTTTTTTATAAAGTCTGCTAAAAGTTCATCTCCTTTTTTTTTTTTTTTAAAGATTTTATTTATTTATTTGTCAGAAAGAGAGAGAGTGAGCACAGGCAGAGACAGAGAGAGAAGCAGGCTCCCTGCCGAGCAAGGAGCCCGATGTGGGACTCGATCCCAGGACGCTGGGATCATGACCTGAGCCAAAGGCAGCCGCTCAACCAACTGAGCCACCCAGGCGTCCCAGTTCATCTCCTTTTATTTCAAGATTTTTATGAGGAGAAATCAGTTTGGAGTAATACCAAGTAATGCACACATGCCTCTTACTGTGTGCGAGGTAAGCTCAAGTACTTTACTTGCATTGACTGATCTGATTCTCACAAAATCCTAGAAGGTGTTTCTAATACGGTTCCAATTTTCCAGATGAGAATAATGAAGCTCAGAGAGGTCAAGTAATCTGCCAAAAGCCAGCAAGCTAGTTAGAGGTGAGGTGGGATCTGACCCGGACAGATGGGCTCCCGAGCCTGTGCCCATAGGCTCTACGTGATGTCACGTCACCTGACACGACTCGGCCAGATTCTCCCTGAGGATTCTGGAGTTGTGATTTAGGGTAGCAGCTTAACTCTCTCTTAAATGACAGAACAGTAAATCTGGATGCTGTATGGCAGCCATATTCCTTGGGAATGAAGAAGAAACTTGGGTAGAGAGAGATAAATAAAGGAGAGGCCAAGAGAGAAGTTAATGAGATGGCAAGGGGCAGGGAGAACGCTGGCCAGCGTCAGTCCCGTGCCAGCCCTGCTGCCTGGCTGAACTTCTGCCCTTGAGTTTAAAGGGACACGCCCTGGTGTCTGAATGATAAATCCCCTTTCTTGCTTAAGATACCTCAAGATTTTATTACTTGCAACTGTTAAGAACCTTAACTCATTATCAGAACTGATCAACCAAATGAGGGAAGATTCGGCTCCTGATACTGAATTGAAATTGATGGAATAGCGCCAGAACGTGTACACGGTAAATGGGAACTAAGAATTAAAAATGTTCGGCTAATAACATTTTTAAAAAATATGGACAAATCAGTGGCTCTTAGATTTTATTCAAATCAATATTTGAAATGTATATCCAGGGGAGATTTAGGAATAACTATTGATTTCATTGTTTTACCCATCTCTGGCACAAGGAATTGCTCTGAATTTTTTTTTTCTTCCTGATCTGGCATGCTAGATTACATCAGTGTGCCAACCCAGTAAGGAGGCAATAATTTCAGCTTACCCTCATCCACTGATAGAACAGATAAAGCGTAGCTCCCTGAAAGAGCTCCCCTCCTTTGCTGGCACAGGGCTGCTATTTTGGTATCTATCAGTGAAGAAACAATATCTAGTGGCAATAGAGCCTAGACACATGTTAGCATGGGTAAACAGCTTTTGTTAATGGACAGTGTTCAACACTGAACCCAAGTCCCTTGCGGTGACAGGTGACATAGAATTTCTAAGTGTGGAAACTAGTAAAGCCAGGCCATCTTTTCTCCAAGACACAATTTTTTTTTAAAGATGTATTTATTTTAATTTTGAGAAAGAGACAGCAGGGAGGAAGGAAGAGGGAGAGAATCTCATGCAGACTCCCTGCTGAGCGCAGAGCCCAACGCAGCAGGGCTTGATCCCACAACCCCGAGATCATGATCTGAGCTGAAATGGAGAGCCCAACACCCAGAGGACTGAGCCACCCAGGCACCCCTCCATTACATTCTTGATACCAACTTTTCCATTCAAGTTGGCGCAACAATCATTCCAATTACATAAAGTATGAAGTTCACAGTAATTGTCAACTCAATTCTATAATATACTCTTCTCATGCAAATCAGCTGCTGCTTCTTCCTAAATAGTGTTATTATATGTATGTATCACCAAGAACTAACCAACATGTGTGGCTAATTTATCACATTGCCATTGTCAAGTGTCTAAGTCTAGACACTTGTCAACTTTTTACCGGCATTGATGTAACGCCTTTTAAAAACTTTTCCAGGGGCACCTGGGTGGCTCAGTGGGTTAAGCCTCTGCCTTCGGCTCAGGTCATGATCTCGGGGTCCTGGGATCGAGCCCCGCATCGAGCCCCGCATCGGGCTCTCTGCTCAGCGGGGAGCCTGCTTCCCCCTATCTCTCTGCCTGCCTCTCTGCCTACTTGTGATCTCTGTCAAATAAGTAAATAAAATATTAAAAAAAAAATAAAAAATAAAAACTTTTCCATGGGCCATGTGGCTCCCATCAGTTGATTATTTCAGATTATTGCTGCCATAATCACTACACCTACACAGCAGGTGGTCTGGCCCACCTAAATCCCTCCTGTTCATTCTGTATTACCTTCCCACCTTCCTGAGGCTCAAACCTAAGACCCTCTGTACCATCTCCATGGCAGAAGGCTTCAGGTTTCTGAAAGGACTGATATCCTGATAGTGATTCCCTAATCAAACAAAATAATTAGGCAGGGTAACCCAAGGAGCCCATGTTCTCCTTTTGTCCGCCTTCCTCCTCCTTCTACAGCACTGTGGTACCTTATCTACTCAACCCACTCCTTCCTTTAAGCCTTCTCCAGTTTGAACAGCCCTTTCCGTGTTAGAAGGGAGATAATTAATAAGGGCATTCACTGTGCTAAACACTGTACAAATCCTCTCATTTAATCCATATAGCAATCTAATACGACCAGTACTACTAAGTCCCTCATTTTGAGATGAGGAAAGTGAAACGTAAAGAATTTGGGTAATTTACAAGTAAGCAGCAGATCTAAAACCTGAATGGGACACAGTAACTTAAAAAGCTCCCAAAGCAGTTAACCTCTCAGCCTTTGCACAAGCTGTTCCCCCTTGCTCAGAAAGGTCCTACCCTCTTCCACTGGTTGGCAAGCACCTGGTCAGCCTTCAAAGTTGGACTTAAGTGCCCCCACCCCCTTCTAAAGCCTTCTTCCACACTCTTCAACCTGTGGTAATCATTCTTCACTTTGTTCTACCCTACCAAAGCCAAATATCACTGCCATAAATATTTATTTTGCTTCTCTCTTTTACTTGTCTGTGAGGTCTCTGGAGGAAGGGATATATTCTATTTATACCAGCACACTGCAGTAACCCCAAAACGTCTGTAACGTTACATGCATACTGCCCTAAGAGACAGCAGAACGCAAAGTTCCCTTCGTAACCACTCTATAGATTAAAAAATGAAAACAACTCAGCAGGACACAAATTAACATTTAACCTAAAATATTCAAGCTTGACAGTAAGTATGCATTGGTTATTATTGTTAGCTGTTTAAATCATACATTTTAAATTTACATACATATTCAAAGCTTCCTTCGGAATGCATAATAAATGTAACAGGTGTGATCTTTTCCCTGTATTTACACTAGCCAGCTCTGGAAATTACTGGAGATGGTGGAGAAGGTAAAGAATGCCGGCCAATCCTCTCTGCCACAGAAGGCTGTGACTGAGGCAACTTCAGAGACTGCCCCCCCTCGGCTGTTTATCACTCCTTGTGTGAGCACCTCAGGTCAGATTTAAAGATATATGTTCTTGGAGGGAGGATGGGGGAGGGTACAACTTGTCTCAAAATGCAAGCCAGTTAATTTCAGCCAGAGAACCAAAGAAAAAATAATCTGTTAAAGGAAAGCTAGAATCCTGTGTGCAATGAGGAACCTTTCTAAATGTTGCTGGAACCCTTTTGACTATACTGGATCTTCACCTTAGACACCAACTTATTTATGCTGTAATTAAAAAGTTCTTTTTTTTTTTTAAGATTTTATTTGTGTATTTGACAGAGAGAGACAGCGAGACAGGGAACACAAGCAGGGGCGGTGGGAGAGGGAGAAGCAGGGTCCCCGCTGAGCAGGGAGCCCGATGTGGGGCTCGATCTCAGGACCCTGGGATCGTGACCAGAGCTAAAGGCAGCCACTAACAACTGAGCCACCCAGGTACCCCTGTAATTAAAAAATTCTTCAGTTTTGCAAGTGGTGACTCTCAACTTTTGTTTAGTTTCTCTCAGTAAGTATAATACTGGCCTAAGCAATTACCTTTTTTTTTTTAAAGTAATCTCTACACCCAACATGGGACTTGAACTCACAACCCCGAGATTAAGAGTCAAATGCTCTACTGCTCTACCAAGTGAGCCAGCCAGGAGCCCAGGTAATTTCTTGGGTGGGAGGGAGGGAGAAAAGGGGGGAGAGAGAGAGAGAACGAATGAGAAAGAGAGAGAGACCTGGAGAGGAGTTACGCTTGGCTTCCTTATCCCTTTTTCTTGCCATGATTCTCTAAAGGGAACTGTATAAAGGGATTTGTGATTTTCTTGCATTATTATTCAAAGGATCAATAGGATATAGCCATATTTTTTAAAGTATAGCTTCAGACATTTCTGAATAAATTCAGTGGAGCATAACTAGCCTGTAAACAAAACAAAAAACCTGAATATATCACAAGTAGCAACAAAAGTATTGCTTAAATTTTCCTTTAGTCTTGTGTGCATAATGGCTTGTATTTTTGTACCATGAGTCTCCACCAAAAATGTCAGAAAGCCACAGTGCTACGTATAAACAAGAAAAGATTCAGGGGACGCCTGGGTGGCTCAGTTGGTTGGACGGCTGCCTTCACCTCAGGTCATGATCCCGGAGACCCGGGATCGAATCCCGCATCAGGTTCCCAGCTCCACCGGGAGTCTGCTTCTCCCTCTGACCTTCTCCTCGCTCATGCTCTCTCACTGCCTCTCTCTCAAATAAATAAATAAAATCTTAAAAAAAAAGATTCAGTGTCCACACCAAAGCCACTGTTCTTAATGGGATTTTTACCATTTGAGGAATCAAGATACCTCCCATTATGAAACAAAGTCCAATTACAGAAAGATATTTAATTAATCCTGTACTAAGAAACCTTCCAAATACCCTTTGTAATAATCAACCTAAACCCAAAGGATTTCATATGTTAGCAAGAATGTAATTTGCTTCACAGTGTGGTAATAAATCAGATTGAGAAGTAATTTATTTCTTACTATAGAAAATCTGAGTATGTATCTTTTTCACACAATTTAAAGGGTTCGTCTCAGATAAAGCAAAAAAAAACAAACAAACAAACAAACAAAAAACACAAACCTAACATGAAATAAAAAGTAAATGATAAATATTTCATCTTAGCACAATTTTAGTATGACTTTTCCACATGAACCGAAACCAAATAATCACCTTCGAAAGGCTATACCAGTCAAGTCTTTAAAAATTTCACATCTGGTAATGAAAACCATGTATCTCCAGAAAGTTGTATAATCAGATTCAACACCCCAACATCCACATTATTTAAATATGTAGTATAAAGACCAATATTTTGTGT
Source organism: Mellivora capensis (assembly GCA_004024625.1). Classification (NCBI taxonomy): domain Eukaryota; kingdom Metazoa; phylum Chordata; class Mammalia; order Carnivora; family Mustelidae; genus Mellivora; species Mellivora capensis. The sequence goes on along the minus strand of PISX010005006.1, from coordinate 27,122 downwards.
CTTTATCATACCTCTGAGACTTTCCATGCTAGTGACCAAGTTTCATAGCAGATATGCTCCAGGGTTAGGAGAAGAAGTGTGCTTTGGGGGAGCTGAAGTTGTATCAAGGCACAGCATACATCAACATACTGAATATTCATATGATCTACAAATGTAAGTGTTTCCTGGTAAGCACACTGATATTAATTCGTTGGTTCATTTCCTCTCTGTGTCTCCTGTCCCCTGCACGTGACTACACATGCACAGTACACAATGTCCTACACTTGCTGAGATGCTTCCTAGGACCTGGTCAGGCCACCACCTCCCGACTCAGTCTCCCATGCCCTCTTCAGTGCGCCACTTTACATCTTTTTGTTTCCTCTCCTTTGGCATGGAAAATTCCTACAAGCATTTGAAGACTCAGCTCAGACACCTGAAGGAGGATCCCGACAGGCCCACCAAAAAGAAATGAAATAAAGTTCTGAATTCTCTGGATAGGTTTTTGTGGCGGAATATTGAAACTCATGGCTAAAATGAAGTTTAAAAGATTATCCACAACTACTGGTGGACTAACTCTCCTGACTTGGTAAAATATTGTGGTTTAACTAAGGATCAGCAATAATATCCACATAATATATATAATTATAAAACTGAAAACAATGTAAGTTATATATATTAAATAGGACAAGAATGCAAAAGGCTAGATGTTTCTGTATTAATGAACACTTATAGATGTATATTGTGTTGTATTTATTTGGCTTTTGCAATTTTCTTTGGTTCAGCTGACTCTTCAACTGCATCTATGGAGACATCTACAAGGGCATCTGGCTGGCTTAGTCAATGGAATATTCAACTCTTGATCTCAGGGTCATGAGTTCAAGACACGTTGGGAATGGAGCCTACCTAAAAAAATAACCTAAAAAAGCAGAGTAAAATGAATCCCTATATAGTCAACTCCCACTTTCAACAATTCCCAACACACAGTCCTCTAGGTTCATCCACATCACCAACCCTCTACTGAATCATAAATGTTTCTGAATCTTTCCAGACATTTTGTCCATAATTATCTTTTTTTTTTATGATTTTATTTATTTATTTGACAGACAGAGATCACAAGGAGGCAGAGAGGCAGGCACAGAGGCGGGGGAAGCAGGCTCCCCGCTGAGCAGAGAGCCCGATGCGGGGCTCAATGCGGGGCTCCATCCCAGGACCCCGAGATCATGACCTGAGCCGAAGGCAGAGGCTTAACCCACTGAGCCACCCAGGCGCCCCTATAATTATCTTAATATGTATCTCTAAACCATCACTTTAAACATAATTATAATATCTTTATTGCATAAAAATGAATAATCCTCTTAGTATCATTAAATATCTAACTAGTGGTCAATTATAATGTTTTTTTATAGTTTGTTCAATTCAGCATCTAAACAATAGCAATAGACTGCATCTATGAGACACCTGGGTGGCTCAGTCATTAAGTGTCTGCCTTTGGCTCAGGTCATGATCCCAGGGTGCTAGGATCCAGCCCCACATTGGGCTCCTTGCTTGGCAGGAAGCCTGCTTCTTCCTCTCCCACTCCCCCTGTTTGTATTCCCTCTCTCTCGCTGTGTCTCTCTTTGTCAAATAAATACATAAAAAACCTTTAAAAAAAATTTAGGCTGCATCTACTTATTATAACGCTTAAGTCTTTTAAAATCAATTTATGCGATCCCCTTTATACTGTTCATTGCAAGTTATTGTTTGAAGAAATTGCCAGGTATGTCGTTAAGGTTCCTATGCCTTAAAATAGACAATCAGGGTTTCATATTAGCAAGATAACTGTTACAATACAGTATTTCATTCTACTGCTTGTGATGAGTACTATCAAATATAATGAGTAAGAGGCTACTATGGCAATGGTTGGGAAAGTTAGTTTACAAAGTATGGCTCACTGCTATCTTATACTCGATAGTCATTATAAGGATGACATCCACAGAGAACAAACAAACATTTGCAAGAACTTCATTTTTCTGTAATGCAAGGACATGCACACCAAGACCCTTGGAGAACAGTGAAAAAAAAAATTCCAAATATTAAATCCAAACGGTAACTGTATTAGAAGTTAATTTCATAATAGTTCTTAGTAATAACGTAAACATTTTGAAAGTTATCTGACTTTTAGATAGTTCAGTTCTCCATGCTGATGTTCTAGTCCACTGGTACAAATGCTCCACTTCAAGAAGACTGAATCATTTGTGTTTAAATGTAGGTAAGCTTCACCTAATAATCATGAACATACATGCAAGGCGAACACATGGGACAAAGTGGTATTTGCCGCTCTAAAACTCCTCTGACCCTCACTACATATGAAAGTAGTAACCTAAGTTTTACTCCTAAAGCACTTTAAAATGCACTATTAAACATGTCACAGTGTTTAGTGATGTAAATAAATCATTAAAAACCTGCATTAAAAACCTTTCTGTAGCCTGAACACAAAGCCAAACGCAATACTTATATTTTAATTCCCAGGAAGTTTTTCTCAGTTGCTATAGGAACACAGCTATCATGTTAGAAAAGGAAAAAAAAAAAAACAAACAGCCCCAGAGGAGTGTGCTCGCACCACCTACCATAGACCTGGGTTTGCTGACCGCCACCAGACTAGTGAGGAAGTCTTCATCGTGCAGCTGGCTGAAAACATGGGCGTCATAGGCTACCATGATGGAGATTTCTTCCATCATCTTGCCAGCTGGCCTTTCCACAGCACCAGCTGCTGCCCCAGCTCCAGACCAGACTATCCAAGGAAAAATCCTGCTGCAGCTCAGTGCCAATGCCCACACCCACCTGAATTTGAGGGGGCGGAGTATCAAAAATCCAGAAGGGAAAAAAGAAAAGGGGGAAAAAAAAAAAGAAAAGCAGCTGCTATCCCAGGCTCTGTTTGGTAATTCACCTCCAGGAGAAAACTAAGGCAGGTCTCTTATCTGTGGAGGAAGTATACAGTATAAACACCTTCTGCATTCTTAACACAGCAGCTGGAAAGTTCGGTTTGGGGAAATCTTCTTTCAGCTTCAAAAAGAGAAATAAAGAGAAGTTTTCTAACTGGAAATATCCTATAGCAAAAACAAATAAAACTTGAAAACAAAGGCCCCCAAACTGATTTATGTTATGTTCTTGGTAATTAGAAACTTTTAAAAAGTTTGTCTTCTTACTTCAGTATCATTTATGTCAAGATGATTCTTCTTGGAGGAGAAGTGGATTTTCTTATGCCTTATTTTTTCACATTCATAGAAAATAAATAGATGGCAACCTTTAGTTTTTCAGAATTTCTAGAATTCTTGGTGCGGTTAAGAATTATCTCCTGAAGTAGGAAAAAAAGAGATTCTTTTTCACCTCTGATTATTTCTGTTAAAACAAAAAAAGTACCAAAATATAAAAATGAAACAGGGACTGCAATAATTAATTATCATTTCCCCTTCTCCCACGAAAAAACACACAAATATTTTAAATAAAATTCTTGATTTTGGGAACTTTGTTTTTTGTTGTTATTCAGAAAGCAACACAAAGGTCTTACTTCTAACTTTATGGTTTTTCTCCCATAGCTAAAAGTTCTCCCCTTTTTTTTTTTTTTTTAAACTTAGAGGTTTCTTTTAATTACCCATTTAGATAGTCATGAACTGGTGCTGTCTTTGCCACCAGAAGTGTTTCACAGTTGGGAGACCATATATGAATCTCAATATGCACTATGAAAAATTTTAAGGCTGCCCATAATCATCATTACAAGGTTGCCTAAATTACCAGGAAATATAATGTCTGCTAATTCCACGGGAAAAGTATTAAGCAAATAAAAAAGGGGAGAACAAATGAAGCTCCTCCAAAAGTTGTTTTTCCAAAATTTCCAATTAAGCTTTTATCTTCCCTGCTTTTTATAGATTATGACACTGCAGTACCATGAGGAATAGCATTTGTTAGAATTAGAAATCAATTTGGCAATGTTTGTCTATAGTCAAATACAGATAACTGGTTGGAATTTTTAGCCCTAATTACCAACAGCATTGTTATGTTGTTTAATTGTGTGCTTTTTAAAAGACAAAACTTAGAAGGAGATTCATGGTGTCTATTTTCCCTCATTTTCCTGAAATATCTTCACCTAGGTTAAGATGATTACTTAAATAGCACCTTGTTCCATTTAAATATGATTAGGGGAGTTTTGCAATTGCTACAGCAGTCTAGATTAAACACACACACACACACACACACACACACCCCAAAGGAGAAAAACACCTGATGGCTAGGAAACAGAAGCAAGTCTAATAGGCTTATTTTAACAGAAATGCAATACTTTCAATAAATCTTCAAGATTAAAACAGCTTGAAACTGGGCTTGACCCTCATGGGAGCCAGTAAAGCATTTTTACTTCATTTTTTGCTACAATGCAGCTTTGTCTCTTACGCTTTATTTTTGTGGAAAAGTTTCCCAGTATATTTATCTAAATGCTGACTTACCAGGTAAAAATTAAACGGTAATCAAGAGACAAGGTTTCATAAAGCATCCAGGTAGTTCATACCTTTTAAAGTCCTTTTTATCTTTGCAGAAGTACTGTAAAAGATACTGTGACCCTCTTCATGCACTCACTAGCACCAGAAGGTTTCAGGTTTACCTTGCAGCACCATTTTCTAGATGGGAAAGCAATTCCTCTTGCTTTCATGTTTTTCTTTGCTGCGGTGACTCAGAGCTTCTACCCTGATACCTGAATAAGGGGCACTGACAAAGACACCTGTTGTGAAAGGTAAAGAAACTACTTCCCAGAATGCCTTACTCCCCGCTGGCAACCGCCCAGGGGCAAACAAGAATTATAAACCGCATTGGAGCAGTTGCCTATGCACCCCGGGAGAGCAATTCAGAGTAACAATGGGTAATCTCCTTGGTTAAGAACACTCATAACCCAAGGAAAAAAAGGACCAGAAAAACAACATCAAACAGTTTAGGTGCTGTGTATTAAGCTCATAAAATATTTAGGGATCAGGGCGGTTAAGAGTACAAAACAATTTTAGGAACATAATCAAAGGCTGTAAAGATACTTTAAAAATTACATAAACAGAAGCTGACGACTTTAAATATTTCAGTCCTTTCAGAATTCCATACAGGTTCTCAGGTAAATAGGTATTTTTTTTTAAAGCTTCTGATTTATTACCTACAAAAGACTGTTCTAATTAGCCACAATCACTAGAATTATTAATAGCGTTTCATTTCTAAATCTAAGAGGTCCTCCATCAAAGCCAGAATGCATGCATCTTCTAAAGCAAGGGTTCCCCAAGTTGGACTTGCACACTTTATTTCTGTCACCCTTACCATGGTTCTCCACACTTTGACTCTCAGAGTCTGGGCAGGAAAAATCCCAAGGTTTCTTTTCTCTTACAATGAAATGTATACTTGTGGTCCCAACAAAAAGCATACTTTTTGAAAACTAATGATCTATTTAAAAACCTGTCTTGGAACTGGCCTTTTTTCTTCTTAAGACCTTCTCTCCAGTCTCAGAAACAGGAGCTACCATACCCGCCGCGAACCCTCCCTGTTAGAGTCAAGTTTACAAACAGTCCTCTACTCCCTTGCAAGGCATCTTTCTTACTCTTTCGGCCTTTTCCCCTGTTAACTGATCCCACAGATCTCCCAGCCTTGTTTCCACCTGAGTCTCTGCAGTCCTCTCCTTCGCACTCCGAAGCAACTCCGCAAAAAGCCGGGGGGGGGGGGTGGATTACCTGAGATCAAGGCGCGTAGCAGCACTTGCTGCTAAAATGTACCAGGAGGGAACTGTATAACCAACTGGCAGCAGAAAACAGGGCGTCAGTGGGAACCAATAGATGGTCGCCAGTTCAAGCAGGAACTAGCTAGCTATCTGTCCCAGGGCAAGTCATTCAACCTCCCGAGGTTTCAGTTTCCTCATGGTCATGTAAATTGAGAGGGATGGACTAGATCTGAGGTTTTCACGTGCGCTCAGACACAGTCCAAATAAGTATCCAGTTTCCGTCCACTAAACAGGCTTACTGGGTGATTTGAAGGTGGAAATACCTTTTTCATCTCCATGAGAATAAAAAACAAAGGGTAGCGGTAATCCCAGATGTTAAGAAAGTCGGGGTTGCTACTATGCGTCCCAACAAAGGCAGTCTACTTTGTACCCTACTTTGGATTTTCTAATGTGAACTTTTTGCCTCTGAAGAGAATTCCGTGATATTTTTATTGGTTATTCTTTAGTCTTTGCAGTTTAGAGGCCAACCTGGCCACAAAATAATTTGTAAAAGCCTCTCCAGATCTCATTAAAATAAGAAAATTCTGGTGAATAAAATATCTTTAATGATTTTTAAGTGTCATTTTAACACTTTACATAGTACGACTTTATTCTGGTAGCTGCTTTCGTTCCAACGATCATTCTTCTAGGATTATTACTTTTTAACAACAACATACCTGGGTCACCCTGAGTATGAGACTAGTAAACCATTCCCGGCCTTCAGAGAACATCTGTTCTCACAAACGCAGGTACGGCCAAAATGAAAAAGAAAATCAAGAAAAACTGAATAAGATGTGAACATTTTCTAATTTCTGTGTTCTTTCCAAATGCAGCAAAGCAAAGTAGCTTTATGGGAGGCAGGGGTATTCAAATCAAAGGTGAAAATATGTGAGAAACAGAAGGCCCCAAGAGTGGGTGCAAAGACCCTTTTCCCCATGCCTTAGCTTCTGCTGGTTGAACTTCTTACAACAGCCATAGGGTCAGGACGAGATAGAAAGGAGGAGAAAAGCACCAGGGCAGAAGTGTGCTCTCAAGGGCAGAGGGTCTTCTGCGCCCTCCCCCCAAGCACAGGTGGAGCCCTCTAGACACCCTCTTTTCCTCCTTGTTGGCACTTGTCTATCCCTTCCTCAGTCAAGATCAACATTCACCAAGTGTACGTGACTCAGTTTTAAGAGACCTTCACAAGATTATTGACATAAACAACTGTAAGAAAGATAAAATTCTACAAGTACTTTCTCAATCACAGAAAACCAGTATTCCAAGTAGGTTTCCCACTTAGTGCACATTATGAAACCCAAGTGCTTTCGTGGGGGAACAAAAGATAAGAGGAGAATGAGAAGTCACAGAAGTATCAAGAGAGGAAAGCTTTTCAGAATATTTTGGATTTCAGAGTAGTCCAGTAACACATACTGAGTTTTTACAAAGGGAAAAGATCAAAGAGTAAAAGATAAATAAGCAAAATCTCAGTTTTCTTTAACAAAAAAATCATGCAAAGGTAAGTAAAGAAAACCACTATTCTTGTGTTAAACTCTAGCCATTCAGCTCATTATCTTTCCTATCTTTCCTGGCAATTGCTAGGCAAAATCAAAACCCCAAAAATCACAGATTTTTTTTTGTAAGATGTTATTTATTTATTTGACAGTCAGAGATCACAAGTAGGCAGAGAGGCAGGCAGAGAGAGAGGAGGAAGCAGGCTCCCTGCTGAGCAGAGAGCCCAATGCGGGGCTTGATCCCAGGACCCTGGGGCCATGACCCGAGCCGAAGGCAGAGGCTTTAACCCACTGAGCCACCCAGGCGCCCCGAAATCACAGATTCTTAAGGTTAAAAAACAACAACACTGACAAAGGCGCCTGGGTGGCTCAGTGGGTTAAAGCCTCTGCTTTCGGCTCGGGTCATGATCCCAGGGTCCTGGGATCCAGCCCCGCATTGGGCTCTCTGCTCCTCGGAGAGCCCGATTCCTCCTCTCTCTCCCTGCTTGCCTCTCTTGCCTATTTGTAATCTCTGTCTGTCAAATAAATAAATAAATTCTTAAAAAAAAAAACAAAAAAACGGACAGAAAAACCCCAGAGTTAAAGAAAAGAAAAACCAGTGGAGCCTAAAATACTTGCCTAACAGCTGTACTGAGTATCTTACTTCCTCACTAAAAGAATGTGGGTGAGGGAGAATCCACACCGTGAGTCTGCAACTCTCTTACAATCAGCTTTTTACCTCATTTGTAACTCTAAAGTCCACAGCCAACTGTTAAACACAAGACAACAGGTCCAAAATGGAGTCACTTCTGTGAAGCCCTATGTTACCAGAGGCTTCATCACAGCGCTGGCTCTCCCTGAAATGGAATCTTAAACCAGTCATCAGAAGTCGCCTGATCAGCACAGAGTCCGGTAATCTGGCTGACAGACCCCTCTGAAATAATCAACCTGCTTTTTGGCCTGCTGTAACTTTGTTCCTGCTCCCTTCTGCCTACGAAAGTCTCTTCTTTCATACAGCTCCTCAGAGCTCCTTCCTATCTGCTAGACTGGGTGCTTGCTGCTCAAGTCATGAATCATTGGATAAAGTCAATAAGATCTTTAAAATTTACTCAGTTGAATTTTGTTTTTTAACACAATGCGTTTCCTTAAACTTTACCTAACCAAAAATAAGTGCTTCCAGTGTTATAAGCATTCACTGGTATTTGCTGAGGATGGTTTCAGACACATTTAAAAATGTGAGCAATGCTTCATCTTGTCTCATTTGGAGCAGAATACACAACTCACTTGTAATTACAAGTACCTTTACCTTAATTTTTAAAGCATTCAAATAATTTTTAAAATTTAAAATGTGTTTTAAATTTTTAAAAAGTTTTACTAAAAACCAAATCAAACCATTCCACAAGGATAATGTTTTAAAAAAAAAATTTTTTTTTAAACCAAGATCAGAAGGCAGTTTCAGTTTTAAGGAATGGCAAAAAAGTGTGAGCTAGATTTATTTACATGTTCATTTGTTTCAAGTTCTTCCTGCAGGGCTGGTAATGCCGGCCTGGATAAGCCCCTTTCCAACATGCCCTCAGGTCCACGCAGTAGGTCACACACAGACAGCTAGCAGTGGTGGACACAATGGTCACTGGGGGGGGGGGGGTGTGTGAGTGGGGGAGGTGGGTTGAATGGGTGATGAGGATTAAGGAGACGCTTGTTGTGATGAGCACCGGGTGATGGATGGAAGTGCCGAATTGCTATACTGTACACCTGACACTAATATTACAGTTAACAAGAATTTAAAAACTAAAAATAACAACAACAAACCAACTTGAGGAATTTGATGCTATGTGAATTATATCTCAATTTGAAAAACAACAGCATTTGCTAAATGCTTGTAATGTAAATGGGGGTAGTGGGGGCTTACAAAATTTTCAATATAGTAACATATAATCTAGTTATAATAATGAGTAACAGGGGCACCTAGGTGGCTCAGTTGGCTAAGCATCCAATTCTTTTTTTTTTTTATTATTTAAGATTTTACTTATTTATTTGACTGACAGAGATTACAAGTAGGCGGAGAGACCGGCAGAGAGAGAGGAAGCAGGCCCCCAGCTGAATAGAGAGCCCAATGTGGGGCTCGATCCCAGGACCCTGGGATCATGACCTGAGCTGAAGGCAGAGGTTCTAACCCACTGAGCCACCCAGGCGCCCCATAAGCATCCAAATCTTGATCTCATTGCAGATCTTGATCTCAGGGTCATGAATTCAAGTCCCAAACTGTGCTCCACACTTAAAACACACACACACACACACACACACACACACACAATAATAACTAATATATCCTTTAAAAATGTTTTATAATAATAATGGGAACTAACATGTAGCAAGCATTCACTGTGTCCTAGACATAGAATCTCATTTAATCTTCACAATAACTCAATGAACTAGGAACTCTAATTTTCCTTTCTTCTCCACTAAAGTATGGAGAAGTGTAGTGATTTAACTCAATTATCACAATTAGAAATGGAGCTGATAAGATCAAAAAACCAGTGTATCTGGCTTCAAAGTGCACGCCCTTCATCACTAAAGGACAATAACGGAAGTGAGCAAACATAAACTGAGAATCAGCCATGTGCCAGACACTACTGTTTTTCAAATACCAATATCCCCTCCCCGCCACCAAAGACAACAATACATTATGTTTGTCAAGTAACACAATCACAAGTGACTTTAGGACTGTAATGTTATGAAGTCTCTGCATACAGGAAAGCCTTCGAGGAAAGACGAGTTAGATTTGGATAGGCATAGTAAAATAATTTTTTACAGGGAAAATAAGCTGGTCACAGTGAGGAACTGATATTGGTGGGGTAAAGTAGGAGATAAGGTTTCAAAGGCAGATTTGAATTGGCCTGTGGTAGGTTTCAAATGTCAGGTCAACAAATTTGGAAAACGTGGTGTATAGGCCAAGGGCAGTCATTGAAGACCATGAAGTTTTTGCCTTTCTGGCCTCTATTTTTGTCATCAGAGAAAGGACCTATAGTATAATGGTTAACACATGGGCTTCAGAGTTCAGAATAACTTGGGGTAACATCTAGCTCTGTGACCATAAGCAAATCACATAGTCTGTCTTACTCTTGGTTTTGGCATCCGTACGGTAAGAAAATAATAACAATGCTGTTACTATGAGGGATAATAAGATAATACACATAAAATCCCTTAGTAAGCTGCCTGGCTCTAGAAAGCATTTGGTTAATGTTGCTGTTATTTGCTGTTATTATCAATATTAATAAAAATGATGTCTGCGGGGACAAGATCATTTGCTAAACACCAAAGAGAAGATGGAATTGTAACTTTCAGAACTGAGGGGGGGAGGTGGGGGGAGTAGCTCAGGATCCGAGAACACAATGTCTCCATTTTCTATTTCCTTGTCCAATTAATAAAAATCCAGGAGAAAGAGATAGATGATGTCACACAACTCCAACCTTCTACCAGCTTTCCCTAAGCAATTAAATGTTTTTAGATGTTGCTGTATTTGGGAGCAGGTTGGTAATTTACATGTGTCATTCTGTCAGAAATCATTGAGACAGGTTAGAGGACTTGAAAGGTTGATAATGTGTGTGTGTTTACGTGTGTGCAGAGTCTCCTATACTTTCGCTGCCCTCTCCAGTTTCCTGATGACAATGCAGAGTTTAATCAATTACCTCTTATTAAATTAAGCAATTGTGACAAGAACAGGGAACAAAGACAGCATTTGTTGTATACCGATATTCATCTGTTGTAACCTGATCAACAAAACACTGTTACTATGGGCAAACATGTGGAAATACATAATCCTTCTTTATAATTGTATTATAACAAGATTTTCCATTGTTCATTGGTATCTTAGAGTTAAAAGAAATATCCTATACAATGGTTTAGAGTAACAGCTTATCTGGAAGCTGAAACTGTTAATCCATTTAATTTCAAAGAGATCAGCTGAGTTTGATGAGAAGTGAAGGGGGAGGGAAGAGAGAACTAACACATTATTTAACATCTACTGTGTTGGGATGGAGCTTTAACTATACTCTCCTAATTTTTACAATAATACTGTGAAGCTGGTTTTATTATCCCCATTTTACAGAAGAGTAAACCACTGCCCTATGGGTTTAAGTAATTTAAGCTCACAGTACTAGCAAATGAGAGCCATGGTTAAAATTGAAATATGTGATTACAAAGGGCGTGTGTTCCCCTGACCCTCAACAGGTTCATCATAAGATGAATTAGAGAGAAGACAGTAAACTCAACTTGGAGATCCTGAAATAGAAGCTTTACGATTTCCAAAGCTGGACTTTGTATTTTCTCTCTCCCTTTTTTTTTTTTTTTTTTTTTTAATTTCTAAATCAACCCTTTTATTTTATAGGTTAAGAGCCTGGGACACACACACCCCAAAATCGGCCAAAAATGATACCTAAACCCTATTGGTTTCTGATACTGTGTATCTCTCTTCTTTTAGTATTTTGCTTTTAAATTTTTTTAAGCAAGCTCTGTGCCCAACATAGAGCTCAAACTCAGGACCTGAGATCAAGGTCACATGTTCCACCCACTAAGGCGGCCAGACATCCCCCTCTAAGTATTTTCTTTTTAATATTGTATTATTGTATATTCAAAATATGAACTAAAAACTCATTTTGCATCTAAGAGTATTATTTATAAGGCATTTACAAATGGAAAACTGAGGTCAACTACTGACAAGTGTGATGCACGTATTAACCATCTGTTACAATAGAAAATATGGTGTGGATGGACTGAAGCAGCATTCCTTGAATGATTTGTCAACAGCAGCTTCTCCACTGTTAAAAACTGGCTTTTTGTTTGCTTTAAGAACAAGTGTAAATTGTTTAATGGGTTAATAGAAAAATAATAAAAAGGCTTTAATAGTAAAACAGTTGTCTTACTAAGAGTGGTAGCAATTTCATTCACTTCAATAAGAATTTATTTATAGGGGCGCCTGGGTGGCTCAGTGGGTTAAGGCCTCTGTTTTCAGCTCGGGTCATGATCCCAAGGTCCTGGGATCGAGCCCCACATCGGGCTCTCTGCTCCACGAAGAGCCTGCTTCCTCCTCTCTCTCCCTGCCTGCCTCCCTCGCCTACTTGTGATCTCTGTCTGTCAAGTAAATAAATAAATAATCTTTAAAAAAAAGAATTTATTTATATATATTTTTATTTCATATTTTATTTATATATATTTTATATTTTAATATATTTATATTTTATTTTATATAAATATATTTAATATATTTAATATTCAAATATAAATACTTATATTTGAATATTAAATATTAGAATATTTAGTACTTTAATATTATATATTTATATATTTGCTTTATTTATTTATATATTATTTTTATTTTTTTAAGATTTTATTTTTAAGTAATCTCTACACCCAATGTGGGGCTTGAACTTACAGTTCTGTTATCAAGAGTCATATGCTCTACCTACCAATAGAGTTGGGTCTTGGTGACCCAAGAATGTATTTTTTATGTTCAATCTAAAATATTTTCCCCAAAAGTGGTCATTTCCGATTTAAGCACTGTCATAAAGTATAATCATAAAGTGTATCTCTCCAATATCATGATTTTTATTTTTTATCTAAAAACAACTAACTTCCTTATGTGTTAGTCATCAGAGACAGCAGGAAGTTAAGGGAGAATAGGAGTGCCCACAGAGCTGCCCAAGGGTTTACTTTCAGTCACGAATTGTAAGGACAACCTTTAGGCCTAAGAACATACATAGTCCATGATGCATCCTTATTTAAAAATGTCCCTTTGACGCCTGGGTGACTCAGTTGGTTAAGCAGCTGCCTTCGGCTCAGGTAATGAGTCCCACATCGGGCTCCTTGCTCGGCAGGGAGCCTGCTTCTCCCTCTGACTCTGCCTGCCACTCTGTCTGCCTGTGCTCGCTCTCTCTCTCTTTGACAAATAAATAAAATCTTTAAAAAAAAATAAAAATAAAAATGTCCCTTTGGTGGCTCAGTCGGTTGAACACCCCACTCTTGGTTTCTACTCGGGTCATGATCTCAGGGCTGTGAGACTGAGTTTCATGTCAGGCTCCATGCTCAGTGTGGAATCTGCTGGAGATTCTCTCCTTCTCTTTCCCCTTCTGCTATTCAACCCACGCTGGCTTGCCTGCTCACTCCTGCACACTCTCTCTCTTTCTGTCAAATGACTGAATGAGTGAATGAATGAACAAATCAATCAATCAATCAATCATCTTAAAAAAAAATTCCTTTTGAGGTGCACCTGGATGGCTCAGTCAGTGGAGTGTGTGACTGGGGTTGTGAAATCAAGACCCCCCGTAGACGGTCAAGGTTACTTGAAAATCAAATCTTTACAAAATAAAAAATAAAAAAAAATGTCCATCTGGGACAACTTAGTATGCATTTGTTGAGAATTTTAAGCATGCAACATAATATGAGATTATGATTTATAATACTAACTGACCACACTGAGACTACAGCAATGTACATATGTTGGCAAATCTGTATAAATGATTAGACTGCAAAACTGGATACAAATATGTATTAAATATTGATTTGTGGGTAATTTTAATTTATGTAAATATAATGCCTTTTGCTTCTCCTAATGGCCACCTAGTTGTTTGACACTTTACTGCTTACTAGTATCTGTACTACAAAGAGTACAACAGGGAATGAGGGAAAACTCTAATTAGTGATTAATAGGTAGATGTTATTTCTAATCATCTCTGTCAAATGACTACACTAGTCATTTTTTACACAAGTAAAAATTAAGAGCTAAAATAAATAAAAGGTTCATTCTTTGAAAATTTCCGTATTTAAAAATTAAATGTTTTTTTTTCCCATACTTTCTATTTTCTTTTTCTATCTTTTAAAGATTTTATTTATTTGACAGACAGAGATCACAAGTAGGCAGAGACTGAAAGAGGGAGAAGCAGGCTCTCCACTGAGCAGAGAGCCCAATGCGAGAGCTCAATCCCAGGACCCTAGGATCATGACCTGAGCCAAAAGCAGAGGCTTTAACCCACTAAGCCACCCAGGTGCCCCATAGTTTCTATTTTCTATTCCCATATATAGAGGAGAGCTGTCTAAAGGAATGTTATAGGAAAACTGCCCCATGAGGTTGACTAAATAAAAACAAATTAATGTTAAGCAAGAAGTTCTGGTATTAAACTTTATAAAGAATAAAATGAATTTTCCATTATCTGCACTTGGAACACAAAATGGAAGCATTAGTAAATGGATGCTTTTATTAACTATTTTATTCACTATTAACAAAACTTGTGAATTTCCTTTTGCTCTTAACCCAGTCTTTATATTTCAACAGTAACATTTTTTCTTTCCCTTCTCTCCATTCTTCCTCCCATTATCTATCTCCTTCATATACATCTCCTTTTTTTAAAAGATCAATTCAAAATATATGTATCTTTTTTTTTTTAAGATTTTTATTTATTTATTTGACAGAAAGAGAAACAGTGAGAGAGGGAACATAAGCAGGGGGAGTGGGAGAGGGAGAAGCAGGCTGAGCAGGGAGCCTGATGTGGGGCTTGACTCCCGGACCCTGGGATCATGACCTCAGCCGAAGGCAGACTCCCAATGCCTGAGCCACCCAGGGACCCCACATCTCTTTTTAAAGATTATTTTTGTCCTAAACTATTCAATTCTTTAGCACATAATGTACTTATATCAGATAAAATATTAAGTATACACCTTTATATATTTAACTTAATTCCAGTTATTCTACCTACATTGTTCTTTCTAACAAGGGTTGACAATATAAATGAGATAGGAACACAGTACATGATCTTACAGATGGCACTTTATAAATGAGTCCTATATTAGCCGACTGCAGATCATTGTTTTATTACAGTTACCGTGTGTAGCAGTAATTCAATATTGGTAGGGGGAAAAAACCTTTATTTTATGTTAGGGTAATATCTTATTGAAGATATTCCATTAAAAAAAAAACCCCACTGATATGTATAGGGCAATTAACCATTCTGCAAGATGATATCCCAGGAGTTCTTTCCTGTGAAAGAAAATAGCTATAAATTTGTCCAAAGCCTCCATAAGAAAAATCTGCAAAGCAGCCATTTTGTAAAGGAGCTTCATTCCAAGACAAAAGTTCTCTGAAATCATACACCATTTCTCTTTAATGCATATTGCCTTAGTACTAGTAATAGAATTTTCCCGTGTTCTTTTTATTATTAATATATTTGTAAAAGTGGTCTTTAACTTTACAACACCACAGAATAGAAAGGAAGCAGTAAACAAATTTACTGATATTTCATCTTTACCCCAAGGCAGTTGAACAGAAGCAAAGGGAAGGAAATGGTTCTGAGATTTGGATAATAACCAAACTCTGTATATGCGGGAGTGGGAAGACTTAAACCTCCGGCAAGTGAACACATTGAGGCTAAGTGACAGGAGTCTAACGACCTTGCACCGTGACAGCACCACATCCCACCCCAAAGCCCTTAGCGTAGATGACTCTTCTGAGATTCTTCTGGGTCAAATAACCAAAAACCAAAACCATTATAGGCAATATTATCTCTATTTCCCTCTCCTAAAACCTTAATATAGTTCTTCTAAAAAGAAAATAGCTTCCTTAGCATTACAGAAAAGTATTGTAGATATCTGTATCCAATGATTAGAAACAATTTCTTTACCCAGCATGTAACACTGACAGGTATTATGTTGAAAAAAGTAACTAAAGCAAATGATGAACATGTAACAATGTTACTAAGAGGGTGAAGGGAAAAAAGAGTAATGTTTACATTAAATATATTGTGTCTTTTGTTTTGTTTTTACTACAAAAGCCCACTTATAAATTATAAAAAAAGATGCAGAAATCAGAAGAAACTCAAAGTGAAACAACTTCCTCTTGGTTTTAACAGTCAATAAAGAAATACATAAATTTAAAATAAGTAAGTCTTTTAAGCCTTTACTAGATAAAGGCTTATGAGTTATTTTGGCAGTTACTAAGCAACATTCTCCTCTGTAGGGCTAAAGCACATGCAATGAACAGGTTTTCAGAAAAATATAAATTAAATGCAAAATTAGGGAATAGTATTTAAAAAGCAAAAAAGGAAAAAGTTAACTTGCTAATCAGACTGTAACAAAGATTTAGTGACCTCTGCATTAGTGGCTAAACATTTTGTTTTCCACTGGCACCAAACATTAACATTTTAACTTTATTTTTTAATTTTTTTAATTAAATTTTTTTATTTTTTATAAACATATAAAGTATTTTTATATCCCCAGGGGCACATGTCTGTGCATTTTAACTTTATTTAAATGGTGATCATTATACTCACCTCTACACTCAACAGCCTAATTATTTTGAGTATGTCAAATTAAATCAGACCAGTATGCTCCAGTTACTACTACTAACAGTGATCTCAGTAGATCTCCTTCTCTGCCAGTATTTTCCTCAAATCCCCAGTTTCAGAGGAGTCACAGCCCTGGTTTGTATTTTTTTAAAAATTTATCTTACTGTGACATGAAATTAGTAAAGCTACAGCTTCATGATGCTGCTTCAGCTACCAGATCCCTGAAAAACTCGTTCTTTAATGTGAATATTTTAATTTTAAGTAGGCTCCAGGACCGATGTGGGACTCGAACACACAACCCTGAGATTAAGAGTCGCATGCTCAAGGTGCCTGGGTGGTGCAGTCGGTTAAGCACCTGACATTTGGTTTCAGCTCAGATCTTGATCTCAGAGTCTTGAGATCAAGCCCAGCATTGGGCTCCACACTCAGCACTAAGTCTGTTTCAGATTCTCTCTTCCCTCTCCCTCTGGCCCTCCTGCTTGTGCTCTCTCTCTCTCTCTCAAATAAATAAATCTTTAGAAAAAGGAAAAAGAAAAAAAAAAGACCTATGCTCTACCCACTGAGCCAGCCAGGAACCCCTGATGTGCATGTTTTGTAACAACTCTTTCTACAGATCTTACTACATCAATGCAGAGACTAATGAGGAATACCCTTTAATTCATTGGGTATAATAACGGAAACTTTTTTTAAAAAGGAAAAAGGCAAATAACCAAATGGAAAATTACTGTAGAATTTCAACTGTTGTGGGGGAAACAAACAGTAGGAAATGGAAGGCAATTCTATCATTTTGAGGACTCAAGGGAAAATTTCCCTCCCTATTGCTGTACTTTCCTCCTTCCTCATTTTTAATATTATTGCGAGTTCTGTAAATGGTGGAGGGCCATGACTGCCAATCCCCTTGTTCACAAAATCAATTTCTCCCTGAATTTTCTTCGTCTACACCAAGCAAGCTTGATGCAAAGGCTCGTGAGCATCCGCTTTCTCAAATGAGCTAAGGAAAAGAACTTAGAAAAGTGAAGTGTCTTCTGTCTAGGTTGCAATCATGCCTTATATAGGTTCTACAACCAAACACCTGTGAGCTTAGAAAGGCAGCTTCTTATTTTATTTTAAAAGAACACTTTGGACTAAATGATTGGTAGAGTTCACTTCAGTTTAAGGCCCATAACTCTACCTTGAAGCATACTATTATAAAGAGTTATAATCTATTAAGTAATTACTCCATCTCTAAACCTGCCTAGACAGGACCCTTAATACCAGTCAGTAGGATCTTTGAGTGCTTTCTCATTTTGTTTTCCAGAGTTTGCCTCAGACCAAACTCAAGAATCTACTGTGAAAATCTAATTGTCCAGACAAGAGTAAAAGATCAAGAAAAATGCCAAAAGTCAGCAAGTAGTTTGTAATGATATGCATTGGCTAAGATGTGAATTTTAATGACCTCTATTTTGTTTTCAACAGCTAGCAGAATTAAACATGAGCAGACACTCCAAACTATAGAACTCTCTATTGAGTCATATATAGAAAAATTTCTTAAACATGGCATTGTTAACAATTGGGGATGAGTAACTTTTTCTTGCAGAAAGCTGTCCTGTGGATTTTAAGATGTTTTGCCATCACTGGCCTCTACACATGAGATAGTAGTAGTACCCATCCCCCAAGGTAGTGGCAACTCTAAATTTTTTAGACTTTGCCAAATGTCCCCAAGGGGTGGTGGGGGTGTGGGGTAACTACCCTGGGATGAGAACTATGAATATAGATCTATATCTCTAAATTAAAATTATGGAAAGGGTTTTTTTTTTTTTTTTAAGTTTTTTTTTTTTTTTTAAATTTGACAGAGAGAGACACACAGTAAGAGAGGGAACACAAGCAGGGGGAGAGGGAGAAGGAGAAGCAGACTCCCCATTGAGCAGGGAGCACGATGCAGGGATCAATCCCAGGACCCTGGGATCATGACCTGAGCCGAAGGCAGATGCTTAATGACTGAGCCATCTAGGTGCCTCGGAAAGAGGTTATTTTTAAATCCCAAATTGACCTCCAACTATTAGACTTTTTAAAATAATTTCTATGATCTGGGGACCTACTGATATTTTCTCAAACCCTATTGACAATTACCAATAAGTGTGTCATTCATTAATATCTATGGAGAACTTTCTTTCACTTTGACTCTACGAGATTTTTTTCCTCATGAATTACAACCAGAACATTTACATATTCTTGTTCTCTTAGTTTTAGTGAAGTATAACTGACCAAAAAATTGGATGTATTTAAGGTATATAACTTGATGTTTTGATATTAAGTATTTCTGAAATTGGAAAGATCACAGTCACTTCCTGACAAACTACTTGTGGTGTCTCATTGTTACGGGCATTGTTTACATATCAGTATTAATTACTTATATGTTCGAATATATATTATTCAACTCATCAATCAGTTTTACAAAATGGTGTCCAGGAATTTCAGACTTAGGAGGGTTCTAAAAAGATGTCAGATTCTTAGGTTTCTGAAGGGGACCAGAATATGCTACCCCAAAATATGCCACAAAATATGCCAAAGGATTATTTTGACCTGAAGGAAACTGAGAAGCCACAGGCACAGGAACTCTCCGCTCCCAACCTACCTGCCTAAAAGCAGAGTAGAGACTGCCCTTTTGTAGGGAATGTCCATCTGTAAAGGGGCCCCCTCCACAACCCTTAGCTACCATTAGTTTCCCTCCTACACTTTGTAGTTACCTTCTCACAATCTAACCCCTCCAAGTCCAACTCCCCTTCTCCTTTGTGTGTTCCCTCTCCACAATTTATCACCCTTTGTTAAAATGGAGTATAAGACCCCAGGTCTGGCTGCCTCTTTGGGTGTTCACTTCTTTTCTGTGAAGTTGCTATTCATATAAAAAGTATTAATATCAATAAACATATGCCATTTTTTCTGTTAGTCTGCTTTTTGTCTTTTTATTTATTTATTTTAAAGATTTTATTTATTTGGCAGAGAGAGAGGCAGCGAGAGAGTGAACACAAGCAAAAGGAATGGGAGAGGGAGAAGCAGGCTTCCTGCTGAGCAGGAAGCCCGATGCGGGGTTTGATCCCAGGACTCCAGGATCATGACCTGAGCCATAGACAGATGCCCAAGGAATGAGCCACCCAGGCACCCTTGTCAGTTTAACTCATAGGCCCCTAGACACAGAAGCTGAGAGGGTATTAAAAAAAGTTTCCCCTGACTTAGATTTCCAACCCATAATTTATTGATGAAATCACCATTAAAAAGATGACACTTATATTTATTCATAAATATGTACTACCCCATGCGATCACAGAGAATTGCCATTGGCTTTAGAGAGTACTACCTAGTTCCTGATTTACAGATTTACAGATGAGGAAACCAGAGGTTAGGGATTAAGCGACTGAAAACCCCTAAATTCATAAAAATGAATTACATTTTTTAAAAATGAGGGGAAGATGAAAGGGAAAAAGCTTAAGAAGGAAGAAGAAGCCAAACCAAGAGGGAGGGAAGTAATGCCTTTAGAAGGGTGTGGCTTAGTGTGGCAAACCAAAGCCTCACAAACTGCAGATCTCAGTCCCGGGATCCACATAGAACAAGAGCTGGAGAAGTAATGAATGTAGTTTTACAGGTTTGAACACACGGAGTGCTTCCCGTCGAGGGCCAACTGTCACTGGAAGAGACCTGCAACCTGCTGTGGGCAGATACAGCTTCCCTGGGCGGTGGTGGACAGAAGCACCTGGCTTCCAGACTGATGTGTTACAGCACTTCATTAACTTCATTTCCTGTTAAATGGGCAGGGGAGGAGAGGGGAGGCAACGGTGTGCTGAGTACGTTTTAAACTTTTATATTATGTGTTTATCCTGGGGATTTTTAAAATAAGATTTTATTTTATTTATTTGTCAGAGAGAGAGAGAGAGAACAAGCAGAGGGAGCGGTAGGCAGAGCAAGCAGAGGGAGAAGCAGGCTCCCCACTGAGCAAGGAACCCCATGTGGGACTCAATCCCAGGACCCTGGGACCATGACCCAAGCCAAAGGCAGCAGCTTAATCAGCTGAGCCACCCAGGTGCCCGTATCCTGGGGATTTTTAATCTAAAAGTCTAACTTTAAAGATACAATAAATAAAACAGAAATTAAAAAGTAGATCCAGTAAAACATAGGGGTTGACCTTTGGCTGCTTCCCTACAAATTTTAGATTGTATTTTAAATTTGTCCAGATGTTCCAATGTCGAATTGGTCAATTTTATCTGAAAGCCTTTGAACAGGAATAGGACTTTGTAATATTTTAAAATAAAGAGCACAAAGTATCTTCTCATTTAAATCAGCCATTCAATGAAGACGATGCTCTGTTAGTATAAACAACAGAAAAAGGGCCAGTGCATGAACACCCATCCATCGTTATAGGCCTAGAAACAATTCAAATACAAAAAAGGTAGTTGATCCAACTTCGCTTTTTCAAGTGGTATTACAGTGAAGTTCAAGAGAATATGCAGTTATTAAGTGTCTCCTATTTATAAAACAGAATGCTAAACATATGTAGTATCAGACAGAAAAACTCAAACCCGGATTTTCAGCAATAGAAGAAAATGAAAAGAAATTTCTACACATAATGAAAGTAAATATATTAACCCCTCATTCCTCATAAAAACACAAGTAATAACCTCAGTCCATTTTAAAATGGCTTTGATATGCACCTTTCTTTTAGTAGTCCCTCTTCCTCAAGAGCCTTTTCTTTCTTTCTTTTTTTTTTTTTTTTTAAGATTTTAATATATTTGACACACAGAGAGAAATCACAAGTAGGCAGAGAGGCAGGCGGTGGGGGGGGGGGAGGGGGGAAGCAGGCTCCCTGCTTAGCAGAGAGCCCGATGCAGCGCTCAATCCTAGGACCCTGAGACCTTGACCTGAGCCGAAGGCAGAAGCTTAACCCACTGAGCCACTCAGGTGCCCCTCAAGAGCCTTTTCTTAATAGATGCAGAAAACAAGGCCCCTAGAAGGGTAATGAAATGCTTACTTCAGGATTCTATGAAAACACAGGTGATATAAGGTGATATAAGAGCTGTTCAGGCCGTCAGGGGTTCTCTAACTCAACTGCTTATGTCAAAGGCCCCAAATAGAGCTGTTCAGTGGCAAAGTTAAGATGGGAATCAGCCCTTTTAAGTAAGGGCTGTGGTGGAAGCCAAAGCCTACCTTACTTTTGGTCTATATATAGGACACAGCCATTCTCAGTCTTCTACAAAGCTTGGCTAAGCCATTAGGGTTAAATAAGGTAGAAACACCTTTCCTCCAGCACCATTTAAAATGGAAAAGCTCTAGGCCTGTATGGGGCCACCAGAGTGGTCCATGGTGGCCACCCTGATTTTGACATTCTATAGACTCCCAAAACAAGATCAGAAATGGATTAGTCTCTACCATTAAAACATATGATCTAGACTCAATGGTAATTTTATACCCCCTACTTAATATAAAATCAGGCTTTCCTCAAAATAAGCTTTTTTTAAAAAAAAAAAAAAGATTTTATTTATTATTTGACAGAGAGCACAAGTAGGCAGAGAGGAAGGCAGAGAGAGAGGAGGAAGCAGGCTGCCTGCTGAGCAGAGAGCCCAGGAGGCTTGATCCCAGGACCCTGAGATCATGACCTGAGCTAAAGGCAGAGGCCCAACCCACTGAGCCACCCTGGCATCCCAAAGTTTTAGATTTTTTAAAAAAAGATTTTATTTATTTATTTGACAGACAGAGATCTCAAGTAGGCAGAGAGGTAGGCAGAGAGAGAGAGAGGAGGAAGCAAGCTTCCTGCTGAGCAGAGAGCCTGATGTGGGGTTTGATCCCAGGACCCTGGAATCATGACCTGAGCCGAAGGCAGAGGCTTTAACCCACTGAGCCACCCAGGCGCCCCTCAAAATAAACTTTTAGATAATTTATTCCCTTCATTGAGAATATCAGACCTTCAAAAGCTTTGGGATGAGAGAGGAGAGGGGAACATTTTAAAAAGCATTTAAAAAATTGCATTTACATTGAGTATTACAGTCAGAATTTTTATTTTTATTTTTTTTATATATATATTTTTTAAGATTATTTATTTATTTATTTGTCAGAGAGAGAGAGAGAGAGCACGAGCACAGGCAGAGGGAGAAGCAGGCTCCCTGATGAGCAAGGAGCCCCATGTGGGACTCGATCCCAGGATGCTGGGATCATGACCTGAGCCAAAGGCAGCCGCTCAACCAACTGAGCCACCCAGGCGTCCCACAGTCAGAATTTTTAATAGGCAAGAAGTTTTATTTCAAATTCACTGGTGGAATCTATAAATATATCACTCATTTCCTGGTTGCTTAGGCCATTAAGGGTCTAATCTATTTCCTGAGCTGAAACTAGCTAATGGAAAAATATTTAGAATAGTAATCATCTTGTGAGATGGGCAGTTGGCATCTATTCACCCAAAACATATTCTTGGTCATAATTCCCTTCAGTAATTTACACGATTTCTAAAGAAATAATCTCACTTTTTACAATGAAAGGTCTTTGCTCTACCCATAATGTTTTATGAATAAGGGTACCCATCTATGACATTCTTCAGCCTCAATACATATGTACCATTAGGTCAGGAAGTGTATTACTTGCCTTCATACCCAGTAATTCCAATTCATGAAGTCAGTGAAAAAAAAAAAAACAGGAAAAAGAAAACCTCATTAAGTCAATACTGTTATCGTAATAAAACTCAGATTTTGCATCTACGGATGGACATCTGCTAATAAGCTTATGACACCATCAATTTGCAACTGGTGCAGAGATCCAAATTACTGAGAGCAAACTGGGATGTGCTGCTGCTGGGCTCACACTGCGAGGGGCAGCCCACAGTGTGACATTCCTAATACTCTCAAAGTTGCATTCCTACAAGTTTTTTTTTTTAAGATTTTATTTATTTATTTGATAGACAGAGATTACAAGTAGGCAGAGAGGCAGGCAGAGAGAGAGAGGAAGGGAAGCAGGCTCCCCGCGGAGCAGGGAGCCCAATGCGGGGCTCGATCCCAGGACCCTGGGATCATGACCTGAGTCGAAGGCAGAAGCTTTAACCCACTGAGCCACCCAGGTGCCCCCAAGTTTCTTTTTTGTGGCCACCGCCTCACTGTTGATTATCAGCACACCTCTGACACGTCTGTTATTAGGTGGAGGGATGGCAAACTAGGTGCAGATGGCAAACTAACTTTTATATTTTGCCAATGATAAGCATTATTTACAAGGTAAACCTGCCAGAGGGAAACCCCAAATGTAGGAAAAAGCCAGACATGGCTTTACCTCCCTCCCTTCTGCAAAGTTCATCAAGCGTTGTCTTTGAAGATGATCTACTACAGCCAGGCTTGGGCACTGGAGCAAAGCTAGTCTTTGAGGTGAGGCCTGGAGGTGTGGCACTCAGGAGTTACAATTCTGAAACCTGAGTCCACCAGAGATTTCTTTCAAATCAGTATCTATAAAGATATGGAAATATCTATATTTTAGTATGAAGACGATAAAGCTCACTGGATGATGTATTTGATGAGATAAAAACATTACTGGACTTTAAGACAAATGCCTTTTCTTCTTTCAAACAGCATTCTTAAACACGTTATTACCTTTCCATAATTCAGACACCAGTAATAAAGCCATTTTATATATTTTGGCACAGAGTATTAATATAATTATTGCTGCTGTAAATGTCTCACTCAATACACACCAGCATTAGCAGTAACACAGTTCAAGTCCTTTTGGAAACCTCTCCTAAAAAAAAAAAAAATTCACTTCATCTCATAAAGAAAAAGAACAAATTTCTGCTAAAGAGGACAAATACATTCTTTAAAGAAATCTGATTATCAGAGCAAAATAGAAACTCTTTGTTCTGTCTGCTATTCACACCACACATACACAGTCATCAACACCAGTTTTGAAAATTTTTCCTTGTGGGTTTCATATCTTTTTGTAACACATTGTCCAGCGGTGTTTTGTATAGGAGGCAGAGCATTTCCTGACCTCAACAGGCTTACAGAGCCCTGGAATTGTCCTAGAAAAGAAAATTGGACAATGTAACTTACCAAAAAGAAATGCATCAAAACCCAGGATGAGAGATTTATACATGGTACTGTGCCCGCTGATGATGCTATGTGGTTGGGCTTCGGACACTGACTGACTTCAACTTTCCATGCTTTCCTATTCGGAATTTGAAGTGATAGCAACCACAGAAGCAATTCTCCACAATCTGGAATCTTCCTATGCCCTATGAAGATCTAACAGACAGACTTCTTTTCTGCAGTTCTCTGAGTTAACATTTCCAGGTAAAAGTTTCCAAAAGTACCGTCAATTAAATAAAAATTAAATGTTTGATCCTCATACCACTAAACTAAAATACTTAATTGAAAGACAAGTGCTAGTGTCTGACAATTTTAAAGGTAAACTATCTTTATTTGGTTTGGGATAAAATTGGCATTGGAACAACCCAAGTAAGTAAGGCTCTAGAAAAACTAGTCAAAGAATTACAGAGTCATTGAGGTGTGTTATCATAATCAAAAACTCTTTGGGTGACAAATTTAAAATAGGGCACAGAAACCCAGAAAGTTTTAGAAAGGTAGGAGTTAATTTGCTAAGGCATCCAAAGGAAAAAAATAATTAACTCTTTTATTCAAAACAGAAAAGATTGTTTAAAATAGAAATACCGAAAAAAAAAATATTTTCAATATTACAATCTGAGCAGGAAAAGAAAGACAGGTATAAAAATTTATTCTCTTCATGAAGATAATAAAATTGGATTTCTACATAATCGGTGAAAATAATGAAAATACAGCAGAGAATATTTTACATCATGAGAAACATGCAGGCCCTGACCAGTACCATCGGCTCTGAGGCTGCTCTGCACCATCCCAGCACGCCCGGACTAGAGAGACGATGGCTCCCATCTCTGGGTCCCCATAGAGCCCCACATGTATGGAGGTTTTATTTAATTATTATTTTTTTCAGTAGGCTCCATGCCCAACATGGGGCTTGAACTCACAACCTTACGGTTAAGTGTTGCATGCTCTGCCAACCAGCTGCCGCCCCTGTGCGGAGGTTTTAAAATGTAATTTGTCTCTGTTAGTTTTCTGTTGCTGTATAACAAATTAGCATAAACTTCATGGCTGAAAGCAGTACCCATTTATTATCCTGCAACTCTGCAGTCAGGAGCCCAGGTGGGCCCTACTGTCCTCTGCTCAGGTCTCACAGGCTAAAATCAAGATGCCTGGCAGGCTGGGTGGGCTCTTACCCAAAGGCTCTGGGTAAGACTCCCTTTCCAGGCTCTTTCTGGTGGTTTGACAGAAGGCAGTTCCTTGCAGTTGTGGGTATGAAGTCCTTTCCAGCTGTCACCTGGGGGCTGCCCTAAGATCCCCCCCCCCCCCATTCTTCAAAGCCGCAGCCGCACGTGAATGCCTTCTCGTGCCCCCTATCTCCTCGACTGCCCTTCTGCCAGCAGACAAAAGCAGCTCTGCTTTTAAGGCTCATAGGATCAGGTCAGGTTCACTTAGATAATCCGGGATAATCTCCCTATTTTAAGATCAACTGTGATATAGAACATAACTTATTCACAGAAGCCAGATCTCATCATATTCACAGGTTCTAAGGGTCAGGGTGGGACATCGGTAAAGGGGGCCCATTTAAACAGTTTTGCCTACCAAAAAAGAAAACATGAAAGTAAACAAAACAATAAAAGCCAAATGGTTTTGTGAACTAGTCCAAATGTGAAACCAATATATTCTAAATTCCTTACACTTAAATAAGCAACGTATGAATAAGGTATAAAATGGAATGACCTGAAAGATAGATAATCAAAAGTAAGACTTTCTTCTAATACTGTCCCTTAGTCCCAACTCCATTCCCTAGGAACAACTGCCCACTAGTTTGTCTCTTTTCAGAGATACCCATATTTATTAAAGCACATCTATTTGGGAAGATTGATATTATCTGTTCCTGAAAAACTGCTAGAAGTCCCTTGTTCATCACCTGGGCCTCAGTCAGGCTTTTTGGTGGGAGCTGGCGAGGGAGGGGGCAGGGGTGATTCTGTGATAGTTTAGATTTTCTCATCATCTGAGGTTCGTAGTGATCATTTCTATTTTCCTTGAAAAATTATCCCTTCTTCCAGGTTCTCAAATTAATTGAGAGAGGATTGAGCAAAATGTTTTATGATTGTCGTATTCTTTTCTGTTTCTGTCATTTCCCCATGATTATTTCTCATCTATGCTTTCTTCCCTACCCACTTTTTACGAGGTAGCTAAAGAATTATCTGTTTTTTAAGAACCGGCTTTTATTAGTTTGATCAGTTTTCCTTTTTCTAGTTCATTAATTTTTATCTTTATTCTACCTTCTGCTACTTAAGATTTGTTTTGTTTTCATTTTTCTCCTGACTTTTTGAGTTAGATATTTAATTCAGTTTCTTTCTTTCCTCAGTAAGAGAGGTGCTTCTGAATTCTGCTTTAGCTCTGTCCCATAGGTTCCAATATCGAGTGATTTCACTGTGCTTTTTTCCCTAGATTTTCCATAACCTTTGCTTTTCTCTGGGATCCAAGAGTTAATTAAGTAAAAAAATTTTAAATATTCAAACGA